>AWOL01S0205038.1:0-51665 GCA_000715115.1 Nicotiana otophora
TCAGTACAAGTAAAATAGATCAATACTGCATGATATGAGGAATATGACATCTCAGTAGCAAGAACTCCTGTGGATACTGGTCACCAATTATTCGGTCACTCGATACAGTTTATGGCCAGTCCAGACCCGGGGTGTTCTAACCCGTATATATATACACATTGACTGACAGTCAGTCATTCAGTACCGTATAAGACCAATCCATCCCTAGGGTAATTTATCCCCAACTGCAAATGATATGGACAAGATCCATGTCGAGGTAAATTTATTACAATATAAATAAGTAAGGCAAATCTATGCCCTGGGAAAATCCATCCCAAACATATATATAAGCAGTAAGTAAGGCAAGTCCATGCCTTGGGAAATCCATCTAGAATATATATAATCATCTACGCTCACTGGGGGTGTACAGACTCCGGAGGGGCTCCTTCAGCCCAAGCGTGATATAAAGCCAATATGGCCTACTGCAGGCGGGCAGTCCCAGTCTGTATAATAATAAAGCCAATGAGGCCTCCTGCAGGCGGGCAGCCCCGATCCATTTAATAATAAAGCCAATAAGACCTGCTGCAGGCGGGCCCACCCCAATACATACAGTAGTAAAGCCAATAAGGCCTGCTGCAGGTGGGCAGCCCCGATCCAGAACAATAATAATGTAATAAGCCAAATGGCCTGCTGCGTTGCGCAGCTCAATCCCATAAATGTCATCACAATGGACAATTATTACTGAGTGTGAAATGTATATTTTTTAACAATTAACACGACCCCATGAGTCTCAAAATATTGGCACGTAGCCTAAACATGATCTTTAATAGGAGCCTCAGCTCAATTTCTCTAACACGTAGAGAATGTTCAGATAATAACATGATTCATTAATCTTAAAACTGCATAGGATTTATTCAAGACAAAATTTATATGGTGCACGTCCACATGCTCGTCACCTATCGTGAGCGTCACCTCCAAACAATTTTTATCATACCAAATTCGGGGATTCATACCCTCAGAACCAAGTTTAAAAGTGTTACTTACCTCAACAAGACGAACCCAACGTCGAGCAAGCTAATCAATACTCAGGAAATTCCATTCGGTGCTTATCCGCCTTTGAATGCCTTCTTGTCTCCTCAATTCAATGCTAATGATCCGGAACTGAAATTCACCCCTTAATGATACTACAACGATCTACTATACTAAGCAACATCAATCTACAATATCAACATCCAAGGGGACCAACATTAGTAACCAATTCCATTGTTTAGGCCATTTAGACAATTTATCAAATACCTAGTGGGCATACATTTATACATTTCTTAACCATATAATTAGTTCTTCCAACTGCCATTATTTACCAACAATTTATCCCACCATCATTCTTTAACAACTTATAATCCTAACATCACATGTGTGACCAACCATTCTCACCCAACCAACAAAATTCCATCAAATAATCACCTTTCAGTCTCTACAATGGTTATGTATTTAAATTGAAAACTTATGGCTTACCATACCATAAGTTTAACACATATTTCATACATAAATAATCACCATATATTAGTTAGAGATGGTAGACATACCTCTTATAGTGAAACTCTTGAGAATCCCAACCTGTAGTGTTCTTGACCAATTTAGGGATTTAAATGGAAATCTATGGATCTTCAAGATTAATCCTTGTTAATACACGTGTTTAGTAGTAGTAATCAACTCAAAATTACTCCAAAAATATTACCTTGGATCATGGGAGGGAGGTGGTGGACGGATTCCCCTTGATATGTAAGCCCTAGTTCAAAATAATGTCTTACCTCCCTCTCTACCCGGACTTCGGGGGTATTTAATAGGTTCCTACGTGCGCGGCCACGCATTGGCGGCACACCTGAGGCAGAAACTCTCAAATATGCGCGACCGCATCTGGGCGCGCATATGACACAGGTCCAGTAAAATGGCCATAACTTTCGCTATACATATCCAAATGATGAACGGTTTGATGCGTTGGAAACTAGACTCAAAGGAATTTAATTGGATAGATTATACATCATATAACACTTCATATCTTGAGAGTTATACTCATTTGACATTAGATCTTTTGCAAACTCACTTGAAATCTTATCCCATCATATAATTTTCAACTTGACCTAGCCTTAGGGCTCTTCTTAAACCCTAAACCATTCTTAATGCACCTCATACATATATTATCATGATCAATTGATATTATTCAAATTACAAGTCTTGTTCATACTCGAATTGATATAATTAGTACCCGCCAATCTTCTTAATGGTCTTAAAACACTTAGAATATTTTTTTTCGGGGTGTTACATTATTATTAGTTTCTTATATTTTTATTGTTAGCTAGATTTTTATTTTTAATTGCATAGTTAGCAGAGTTAATAGTGCAATATAGTAAAAGTAGTTTTAGTAGCTTAATTTAAAAATAAAAAAAATCAGAAAAATAAAGAAATTATTTTTTGAAAAAATAAAGAAAATATTTTTTGAAAAAATTAAACTTTTCCCGACGATGGATCTTCTAGACAATTTCTTTTAGGGATTAAAGTCTAAACAAAAAAAATTACAAAATAAAAAAACAAAAAAAATGTTTCTTTTAGTTTTCCATAGGTAGCAATAATCCCCCGTGATTTGTCTTTGTACCTCGGTTCTTTTTCATGGGATGTAGTTTGAACTGGGTAGTTTTTTCTTTTAGAGTAGATTAGGAATTTAGAGAATAAAAAGTAGGAAGAATGATGAACCTAGACGCTCTTGACTTGTTTGATAGTAGCATATTTAGGCTTTGGCATGTGTAGAATCTTCCCTATGTGTTGAAGCAGTTCATGTCGCCTTGTGTATTTGGATTGCATGTCTTGTGACGCTTATGTCTCACTTTCTTGACTTGTGTTCACTTTGTACTTAATGCTTAGTATCTCGTGGCTCCGTGAATACTTGTATTTATTGAGAGTCGGAATGGGATCGTCCTTAATGATTCATGTGCCATGTGTGATAAGGTTTTTATGTGGTCCATGTATTTTACTTGTGTCTAGAACTTGCCCGGTATGTGAAATGAGAGAAATTTTAGGTGATGCTCGGTTTGATGATTTTAGGCTTTCTTTTATCTTTTTGAGCTTAATTGCTTATCACAAATAAAATATATCCCTAGTTAATGCTTTTGAGCCTATAGACTTTTATTTGGCACCCACATTACGAGCCTATACTCCTTTTATTCTTAATTGACATTGTTTTGATCTTTACCGCTTAAAACACTTTAATTCTAAAATGAGCACTAAAAGAAGTAAGAATGGACCAAGTGTGGGGTGACTTTTGAGTTGAACCAATGAAAGAAAGAATAGTGCACTTATTTTGTAAAATAATTCATCACTAGTGGAAATTGAAAAAGAAAAAAGAAGAAGACAAATCTGAAAAAAGAGAAGGAAAGATATAGGTGAATAAATTATTGTTTTGTTCTTCCTAGTGTGGTATAAATTAAAGTAGTGCTTAAAAAAAGAGAAAACATTGTTGGGGGTGATTGTAGCTGTGAAATTAAAGTGGATTGAGGAATTTGCGCTTAAGTTATCATTTGATGTGTTAAAGTGCTTAGGAGGTTGAGTCACTATTCCTAAATATATCCTACCTATCCCTTAGCCCACATTACAATCATGAAAAGTCCTAATTGATTTTCGAGTGAGCCTACATTAGTAGAGATTTACATTATGGGCAAGCCTATGGTACCAATTGCATGCATGTGACTTCTTTGTGAGAGTGAGATTTTCTTAAATAGATATGAGTCCTTCAATTATATTTGATCATGAGATTCAAATGTGTGGATTCAACTTACTCTATTATTCTTGTTGTGAGGGCACATGGTTTCGTGAGGGATATGTAATATTATAAGACTTCTCTATGATGTTGGGTGTTCAAGCCATGAGTACATTGTGATATTGAGTCAGTTTTTGAGGCTAGGATTGTTATGAACATGTTGTCTTTGACATGAATATTTATTTTGAAGAATGGCATGAGTCATGGGAAGTATGTGTTGAATGCATATGCTCTAGCTTAATTTTTGCTATCAACCGTGGTCATTGGTGTAGTGTGCCTCAATTGTGTAAAAATTAAATGCTAAAAAAAAATTACAAATTGTTGGCTTACTCGAGGACGAGCAAGAGTCTAAGTGTGGGGTGTTGATGTTCGGCCAAAAATGCATATATTTAATCATTATTACCTCACATTATAGCACTTTTAATAATCTTTTGAGTGCTAATTATATTATTTTGTGCTTAATATTATAATTTAATTGTGTTGGAATAAAGCGGTATGTAAATAAATAGATTTGGAGCAAAACTAAATAAAACACGAAAGAAAAAAAAATAAAATAAAGAAAGAGACGGGGGGGGGGGGGGGGACATCCTTTGGGTTTTGTCCCCTCAAGTGAAAGACAAGAGACAAAGAAGAATGCAAAAACGTTTATAAGGAAAGGTGGAAGTTGGCCTCAAGAAAAGAGTTCAATTTTCAAAACATACTGGTTTCTGCGCCAGGGCCAGCGCTAGGCACTGGTCTGGACGATGGGCATGCGAGTTTTCCTATTTCATCCGGGACTTAGTTATTTCGTCCCTACATACCTCCAACCCGTATAAAAGGGATCCTAAACCTTTTTTGGAGGGAGGAGGACGTTTTTGAAAAAACAACACGAGCACAGAGCCGTCGTGGAGGCCAGAATTCATCAAATTTCATATTTCTTCCGCCAAACTTAGTAATTTTTATGTTTCTTTGTATGATTTATTGTTTGGCTACCATGTCTATGTGGAGTAAACTTCGCGTTCCAGGATTGTGGTTCTTTCATGACTATTGTTATTCGGATATTG
This sequence comes from Nicotiana otophora, assembly GCA_000715115.1. Classification (NCBI taxonomy): domain Eukaryota; kingdom Viridiplantae; phylum Streptophyta; class Magnoliopsida; order Solanales; family Solanaceae; genus Nicotiana; species Nicotiana otophora. The sequence continues at coordinate 4,834 of AWOL01S0205038.1, forward strand.
ATTTTACTTTCTTGATTTATCATATTGGTTTATTTATTTAATCCTGCGCTTAATTATTTAATTGTTTGATCACCAATTGAATACTATCTACGAATCTAGAATTGAACTCGAAAGTGAGAATTCTAGATTGCACATAGAATTGAGTAGAGCAAGTTCTTGAACCTGGGTATCGGGGAACGAATTCGCAGTTAGAATAGACATATACAAACCTCGCTTGGTTGATGTACAAGAATTATAAATGCTTTCTTGTTAGTTCTAATTCCATAGACATATATGCGTTAGGTTAGCTTGAATAGGCGAGTAAGAACTCAACAGATTCTTATGAGTAATATCAACCCTGTCAACCAATGAACTAGATAAATTAGTTAGTCAATTCAATTGAAGAATACAATAGGAATGTTAGATAGCCCATAACCCTGGATCGTTTTTATTACATTGATAACATAAAAATCTTCCTTTGTTCAGAGTTCATTATTTATTTTCTTTTTAGTTTAATTACTTTAGCATCACTACTTTTGGGTTTAATCATTGTTTAGATAATTAGGATAGTATGATCTAGTTAATAGTTGATAACAAGTCCTCGTGGGTTCGACACTCTATCTTATCACTTTATTACTTGACGACCGCGTATACTTGCGCGTGCGTTTGGCCGCAACAAGTTTTTGGCGTCGTAGTCGGGGACTTAGAATTAGCTTATTTTCTAGATTAGACTTTTACGTATATGTTTACAAGTTTATTTTCCTTTTTGTAAATATTTTTATTTTTATAACAATTTGATCTTTCTCTTAGTGTGTTTCTAGTTCTCTCAACATGACATATAGGGATGAAATATCCGAAATTAAGGTTATTGATGAAGACGCTTGGTTGACGGAAGACTTTTATGGCCCGTCTTTTTGGTCTTGTCATGACCTGAACTCTGGGAGGTCTGAATTTGAATATGGGACTAAGGGTTNTGCGTGTACTTGTGTGCGTGTTTGGCCGTTATCTCATATATTCTTGAAGTAATGAAGGTTGATTTGACACCTTTCTCTCCCAAGTTTATCTGAAGCACCTATGATAAGACAACCTTTACTATGATGGGCTACACTTTAAGTGAAAGTGGATGGGTTAGACGTGTCAAGATTGTAAGAACTCCAGTATAGGTTGAGCCAACCACTGAACCACCAGAGCCTCAGTCGACTGCTACCTACAACCCACAACAAATTCAGCAAGGACTAGATGGAGTAAAAACCATGCTTATTGCCATGAAAGAACACGTGGACAAGATCAGGGAGGTCACTGAAGAAATAAGTACACATGTGGCTAAGCTTAGGATGGACATGGGAGCCACAAAGAGGCAAGGAATCAGGGCATTCAACTCCATGACAGAAAAGATGAACAAACTTACCAAAGAAGTTGAAACCTCCTATGACTCTTTCTGCACCAAAGTGATCAATACCTTGAAATACTTTCTGGGGAGGAGCTAAGGCCGATATGTGTGTGTTTGAAAATAATTTATTTTGGTATTGTTGTTTTGTTTGCTTTTGCCTTGGTCTGTAAGAACTATCACTATGTGCCTCAGCTGAAGGCATAATATCTGCTACCCTAATTGCTATGTTCATTATCCACTATATTACATATTACTTTCTGCCCGCACCTTCTTCTTTCTTTTTGATTGATTTCAAAGGGGGAGAAACATTAGAGTAAAGCAGAGCAGAGCAGAGCAGAGCAAGAACTCAGGGGGAGAAATAGTGGCATCAAAATTCAAGTGTATTCAGGTGTGTGCATAAAATCAGGGAGAGCCCTCACATAAAAGGGAAGTGTGCTCTGTTTACTCTTTTTGATTTTCATCATCAAAAAGGGTGAAATTGTTACACCTGACTTTCAATGATGATAATAGTACAAATCTAATCTAATCTACTTGATTGCAGAAAATCAGGATGAAAAATGCTAAATCAGAGGGAGCCAAAGGAAATCAAGATGACAATGTTATCAAAAAGGAAACAAGATCAAGTGCAGTCGTAATGGGAAGCCGGTTCATAATTTAAGGATAAGTTTGGAAAAAGAAATAAGAAGATTCTGTTGATTGATCAATCAAGCTAAGTCTCAAATCACTCCCTTAATCAAGAATGCGGAAAGGAACGAGATTCAAGACAAGTCACAAATCACTCCCTTAACCAGGAATGCGGAAAGGAAGGAGATCATTGAATCTAGCCCATCTCTTGAGCAGGATTTAGAGGCAACCCTTGGGTCAAAACTCTTAGAATAGTCTTGCCTCAATCAATGGTCAATCTGCAACGGCTAGCTCAAAAAGAAGATTACAAGATCTCAAGACCCTCATAGAAGAAGACTAAAGGACAGAAGAAAAAAAACACGCAAAAGATAGGAAGAGTTAGAAACACTGTATTCTGAGTTTAAGTGTTACAGAAGATAGGAAGAGTTAGAAAACAAAACAAGAGTTGTGTCAAGTTTAGACGGACACTATTGCTGAATATCGTTGGTGATGAACAAAGTAAAACCACTAATGTTGTACGAATTATTAAAGATCTATGAGAACTCTTGTGACCCAATGGAGTTGGATGTAGGCACCACACCGGTACTGAACCAGTATAAAATTACCTTTTTTTTAATTCTGCACAACTTACTTCTCCTGCAAATCAATCCTGGTGGAAAAGATTAGTTGACTGATTCCTCTTTGAGTCAACTAAGTTTTTAATTTGGCTATAATTTACCCCCCTCTTGTACTTTCAACTCCGAGGTTTGCGAACATCGAGCAAGTATACCTTGAAGTCTCCAAAAGCGACTAGTCAATAAATCTCTAGCGTCCATCATGGGCAGATGTACCTGCATCTGCATAAAAATGTACAGAAGTGTAGTATGAGTACACCACAATGGTACCCTATAAGTATCAAGACTAACCTCGGTAGAGTAGTGACGAGGCCAGGTCAAGACACCTACTAGGACAAGATAAATGGAACAAAAATATGATAATGAGAAGTAATGGAAAGCGGATAAATGTATGATAACAAAGCAGTTTAATAACATAAGCTAATGACAGAATTGTAAGCATAAAGACAACAAGAAGGGAGCAAAAGACTAGAACCACAAATAATCAATACAGATAAAATTGATAAGACAAGGAAGAATAAAAGCAACAAGAACTTTTCAACCAACAACTCTTTTCAATATGAAATTTACATCAAGAATCACAACCGAGGTACCGCCTCGTATTCACATTTCTCAATTTCAATCACAATCTTTTCTTATACCACCGCGTGAGCCTTATATTTAGTTTTGAAAATCATTTTCCCCAAAAATAACTACATGCATTTTAGCCTACCTTATCTCACCGTGTGGCTTCAAGTAGTTCCAATACTAGCAACACGCGTATCAAGCCCCCCTTATCTCACCGCATGCGTATCGACCCCTAGCATTATACCACCGCATGCGTATCAATATCACAACATAATCACAACTCGCACCACAAGTGATCATGTGCCACAACTTGCCAAAAGACTCAACAATACCAATGTTTCCACAAAACATAGTCCATAGCTCAACCACAATGTGTACAAGAGTCTCAACAATAACGAAATGAATGTGATTTGCTCAACAAGAAAGATATCTCAACAATTAACAATTAAAAGTAATGCAACAATTAAAGAGGTAATGAGATAATAAGGAAGGCAATAACTAAGCATATATGAGAAAATAACAAGTAAGAGGTGGAATAAGTGTTAACAATGACTAATAAAGCATGTAAGAGTAGATTAACAATGAGAGATATAGCATGTTATGACAATTTAATTAGAGGCATGGAAATAGTCTAAATAACCTAAACCGGTTAAATACCATATATAGCTCGTGTACCCATTCGTCACCTTGCATTCACAACTTCCACATAACACAATTAGCACAATCAACCCAAATCCTAAGGGGCAGTTCCCCTACACAAAGTTACGCAAGACACTTACCTCAACTAAGCTAATTCAACCCTCAGAAATAGCTTTTCCCCTAAAATTCACCTCCACACGGCTCAAATCTAACCAAAAGTGATTTAATATCATCAACCAATGCAAGAGAAAATAATTACAATAGATAAAGCTTTGATCTTTACAATATTTCCAAAAAATCAATAAACGTCAACCCTGGGCTCGCCCGGTCAAAACACTGGTCCAAGAGTAGATTCCGACTACCCATAACTCCATAAATCCATATATGTGTATTGTTTTCAAATTCAAGTCCAAATCGATTCTCAAAATTCAATTCTTCATTTTTCAAAAACTTGACAAAATTTTCCAATGTTGTTAGATGAAAATCCTCTCTCTAAATCACCTCCTACCTAGTCTAGGGTTATAAAATGTGAGAAATGAGACTAAATCCTAACTTTTCAGCCCTTATGTCCATCTGCAGATGTCACATTTGTGACACATGGTTCGCATTTGCTAACCTTCACAATTGCAAATCAGGGATCACATTTGCAAACTCTGACAGCCACAACATGAGTCACAATTGCGGCAAAGGCTTCACAATTGCGAAGCTGGCTACCATCACAAAAGTAACCAATTGATCGCAATTTCGAACCCCTTCCTAGGCCTGCTGACTTCGCAAATGCGAAGGGGAAATTCACATTTGCGACATCTGACCACCCTCTGTCCCCTTCGCAATCGCTAGGCTGGTGCTCGCAATTGCGACCATAGATCACCAACACTCCAGTATTTCCAATTTTAGTTCAAACCATTCTGAATCACGTCCGAAACTCATCCGAGCTCTTGGGGCTCCAAATCAAACATCCATACAAGTCTAAAAATATCATACGAACTTGCTCGCATGATCAAAACACAAAAATAACATCTATAACTACGAATCGGTCACCAAAACACATGAATTTCAAAGTAGAGTTCAAGAACTTCTAGAATTGCAACTAAGCGTCCAAATCCTATCAAATCAACTCAAGTTGATACCAAATGTTTCAGACAAGTACTAAATAGCATAATGGACCTATTCCAAGTCCCAAAACCAAATTCTAAACCCGATAGCTAAAAGTCAACCTACGGTCAAACCTCTAAACCTCAAATTGCCAATTTCCACAAAACAACACAAATTAACCTACGGACCTCCGAATTTGATTCCGGGCATATGCCCAAGTCAAAAATCATGATACAAAACTATCAGAGCCATCAAGACACTGTTCTGGGGTTATTTTCATAAAAGTCAAAGTTTAGTCAACATATTCAACTTCGGCTTTTAAGCCAAGAGCCAAAGAGTTCAATTCAACTCGAAATCTTCGCGGAACATAACTAATGAACCCTGTAAGTAATAAAATTATAAACACACATGTGTGAAGCATCAAAAGGGGAAACATGGCTTAAATATACAAACGACCGATCGGGTCATTACATACCCCGAGGTTCCGATATTGGGGGATTCCCAAATAATATCGGAGTTGGAGAATCATGTATGATCGGTATATGATTTACAAAATTTAGTACTAACTTTGTAGAAATAACTCAAGAAGCAGAATGAACGTATCAAGCAAATTTTGGGAGTTCCATGTATTGTCAAAGGAATCAACGTGGATAAATATTCTCAATAGCCATGGAAGCCAAGTACTGCTCTATTGCCGATTCTGAAGAAGATAAGATCTCGGACATACTGAAGTATGATGGAACATCAGATCCCCGAAATTACTTCATAACATATACAACCGGATTCAAAGGAAACGATTTGACAAAATCCGAGATTAAATAAGTGCTTGTGAAGAAGTTCAGAGAAACACTCACAAAGGGTGCATTAATCTGGTATTCTATTCTTTCCAAAAATTGAATTAATTATTTTGCTGAGTTTGCAAAGGCCTTTGTTAAGTCACATACCAGAGCCCAAAAAGTTAAAACGTAAATGGAATACATTCTCAAAATCCAATAAGGAAGCACGAAGCTGCTCCGGGAAGTCGTGGATCAATTCCATCTAGAAAGAGTGTCACTACTTCCTATTTCAGATAATTAGGCTCCAGTTGCCTTTGCAGAGACTTTGAATATAAAGAATCCCGAGGTGATAAGAAGGTTGAAGCAAAGTCTACTAGAGGTTTCACCAACAACCTGAAATAATAGATACAATCAATATGGCACCAAGCTTTGGATATGGGAGGATATAGTTCGATCTGGTACAAAGAACATGCCCAGGAACAAATACAATGAACGTCCAAGAGAACATCTAGAAGGGTGGACTCTGGTCGTAAAAATTCAAGGAGTTGTTAAGGTCCCTATTATGGACCATTACAGCATGATACCGAGAGAAAATATGAGCCAAATCGAGATACTCAAAGTCCTAACCAGAAAAGTAATATTGGCATTCACAGATGGGTAAAGAAATCGAAGTGTCAAAAATTAGAGACTACAAATTTAACGTGAGTATTTCCAAGTTGGTGGATGTATTAGGTGAAATGGGAATAAGGTAAGATGTCCTAGAGAGATGAGGTCGGATCCCAGTAAAAGAAGTCAAGAATTCTGGTGTGAGTTCCATCACGACCACAGACATAATACTAAAGATTGCAGGATGTTGCAATGTGAGGTGGTCATCACTTAAAAGATGGGTACCTCATGGAATTATTCAGCAAAAAAGGAGAGCAATCCTACATAAAGAATTGAAATAAGGATGAACCTATAAGAGCTCCTCTCCCGAACGGACAAGTTAATGTCATCTCTAAAGGTGAAGAAGTTAACGGGGTAACATTCACAGCAACAAAGTTCACTAAGGTGTCATTTAAGCATGAGATATTCCTAAAAAATGTTGATGGGAGAAAGCATCACCTTCGATGATGAAGATTCAGATGGCTTGACAGTACCACACGACGATACAGTGGTAATTACATTACATATTTTAGATACCGATATAAAATGGGTTTTGGTTGATTGAGGTAGTTCGGAAAACATTATCCAGCTACGAGTATTTGAGGAGATGTAGTTAAGGGAACAACTTGTTCCGAAATCTTGATAAATTTTCGGGTTCAACAGTTCAAGCTTAACAACACGAGATGAGATTATTCTATATACATTTGTAGATATAATAATCAATGATACTCCATTCCAGGTAGCAGATGTAGATATAATCTACAATATCATTCTTGGAAGACCGTAGATCTATGACATAAAAAGTCATCAAGTTCCCACCTAAATGGGAATCTAGCTGATCAAAGGAGATCAAGGAGCCATCGAGGAGATGAATTGTGGTTATTGCAGATAGTCTTGCCAAGGACGAAGGTGCCACATATCAATTAAGAAATCGAGGTTGCAAGGTATCAAAGATCCTACAACTGAAGGGAGTTCTTGAGCAGTGGAACAATTGGATACAAACATCTCAGACACAAATATCTCGAATGCAATCATTGAGCCATAAAAGATGAATGTAACCAAGTCAAATATTGAGGAGTTGGAAGCAATTATACTCTTCAACAACCTCCAAATAGGAAATCAAAAGTAAACTTAACATTGACCCATGATGACATAACAAGCATCCCATCGAAGATAATAACTTATAAACTCAACGTTAACCCGTATCATCCACCGGTCAAACGAAAAAGAGAAAGTGTGGACCATTTCAGAATGAGATTGTAGAGGATGAAGTTAGCAAACTTCTGAAAATTGGTCTATTTCGAAAAGTCAAATACCCAGAATGATTAACATATATTGTGGTCTTTCTTAAAAAGAATTGTAAGTGTAGGGTATGTGTCGATTATACTGAGTTAAATAAGTATGCCCCAAGGATTTCGTTCGTTTACTATATATTAACCAATTAGTAGATGCCACTACTGGACATAAACAATTGTGTTTTTTAGATATGTATTTTGGGAGCAATCAGATTAGGAGGACTAGGAATTAGTTTTATTTATCACTGATAAGGGGTCTTATTGTTATAACGTGATGCCATTCAGACTCAAAAATGCTAGAGCTACATATCAAAGAACTTATGAATCGAATATTCAAAGATTATATTGGAGAACCACGAAGGTCTATATCGATTATATATTGGTGAAGTCGCTAGAATCAACATATCATTTAAATAATCTAAGGGAGACATTTTTCACACTTTGGAGATATAACATGAAGCCAAATCTCGAAAAATATACTTTTGGAGTTAGTTTCGGTAAGTTTTTGGGTGTTGTTGTCTCTAACAGGGGAATCAGAGTCAACTTGGCTTAGATCAAAGCAATAAAAGAAATTCTGGAGGTTTTGATGAGCAAGAAAGAAAGGCAAAAATTAACAGGCCGAATCACAGCTTTAGGAAGATTCATATCAAGGTCTTCGTAAAGGAGCTATAAATTATTCTCAGTATTGAAAAAATAAAAGACTTTGTGTGGACTCTGGAATGTCAACATGAGTTAAACGATCTTAAGAAATATTTATCTAACCCATAGTTACATTCGAAACCTCGGGAACGAGAACGGTTGCTGGTATACTTAGAAGTTTTCGAGGTCTCAGTGAGTGCAGTTTTAGTTCGAGAAGATAAAGTTACGCAATTTCCTATCTATTATGTTAGGAAATCAGTTTTATACATGGAAACCAGATATCTACACTTAAAAAATTTGGCCTTGGCACTAATAGTAGCTGCCTGAAATTTAGGCCTTATTTTCAATGTCACCAATTTTTTTATGGTCATAACTTTCCTATTACAGAGAATCTTGCATAAAACAGAACTCTCGAGACGACTTGAAAAATGGGCAGTCGAGCTTAGTAAATATGATATCTGTTGGTACGATCCAAGGTCATGGCACGTATTATCCTCTTTTGGCCTAGGACCGTACAAATTATCTTTTTGGGCTACGACACCTTAAGCCCCAAAAGCGCACGTACCATGTGAACTTGTATCATGCCTTATAAAGCTCTTCACTTCTTCTCCCATTTCGATGTGGGATTCGCTTAAGGTGACATGTGCACCCCTTATTCAGAAGCTTGCCAGCCTAGAAGCCTGCCAGTCCTGCTTGACCCGCCCTCATCAGCCTACCATCCGTCATGGTAATCACATTCACCCCTCTTGGGACTCCAACATATTTGCTGAGGTTTGCTCTACCATCATACTGAGAGAGATTTGGCCCTGATACCATATATTTCATGACCCAAGCCCATGGCATATATTTTCCGCTTTGGGCCTAGGCCTGCACGGATTTGGCCTTTTTGGGCTACACCACCGAGCCCCAAAAGCGCACGTACTATGTGAACTAGTGACACGTCTTATTTAGCTCTTCACTTTTCTCTCCCATTCCGATGGGGCATTCGCCTTAGGTGACATGTTCACCCCTTATTCAGAAGCTTTTTAGCTAGAAGCCTACCAGTCCTTCTTGACCCGCTCTCATTAGCCCGTCCTCCATCATGGGCATCACATTACATGTCACAAGTTCACATGGTACGCATGCTTTTGGGGCTCTAGGTGGCATAGCCCCAAAAAGGGCAAATCCGTACTGCCTAGGTCCAAAATTGACAATGCGTGCCATGGACTTGGGTCGTAACAAATATGGTATCAGAGCCAAATCTCCCTCAGTACAATAGTGGGGCAAACCTTAGTAAGTACGCTGAGTCCCTTGGGGGGGAGGGTAAATGTTATGTCCATGATAGAGGGTGGGCTGATGAGAGCGGGTCAAGCAAGACTGGTAGGCTTGTAGGTTTGCAAGCTTCTGAAGAAGGGGTGCACATGTCACCTTAAGCAAATCCCACATCGGAATGGGAGAGAAAGTGAAGAGCTTTATAAAGTATGATACAAGTTCATATGGTACGTGCGGGCTAAATACAAGTTCATATGGTATGTGACGTAGCCCAAAAAGACAAATTCGTACGAGCTAAGGCCCAAAGCGGACAACACGTGCCATAGGCTTGGGTCATGAAAAATATAGTATCAGAGAATAATATCCCTCAGTATGATGTTGGGGAAAACCTTAACGAGACGCTGAGTCCCAGTGAGTGTGAATTTGATGATTATAACGGAGGGCGGTCTAATAAGGACGAGTCAAGCAGGATTAACATGCTTCTAGGCTAGTAAGATTCTGAAGAAGGGGTGCACATATCACGTTAGGCAAATCCCATATCGGAATGGGAGAGAAACATGAAGAGCTATATAAGACATGTCACAATTTCACATGGTACACGCATTTTTGAGGCTCGAGGTGGCGTAACCCAAAGAGGAATAATTCGTGCGGGCCTAGGCCCAAAAAAGAAAATACGTGCCATGGGATTCGATCATGACAAATATGTTATCAGAGACAAATTTACCTCAGTATGGTGGTGGAAAAAACCTCAGCGAGGACGCTAAGTCCTAGGGGTGAATATGATGCCATTGATGAAGCGCAGGCTGATGAGGGCGAGTCAAGCAGGACTGGTAGACTCCTAGGCTGGAAAGGTTCTGAAACAGTGGTGCACATTCCACCTTAGGAAAATTCCATATTGGAATGGAGAGGAAAGTAAAGATCTATATAAGGCATGTCACAAGTTCACACGGTACGCGCGTTTTTGGGGCTCGAGGTGGCGTAGTCCAAAACAAGGAGAAATTTGTACGGCCTAGGCCCAAAGCGGATAATACTTGCCATGGACTTTAGTTGTGACAAATATGGTATAAGAGTCAAATATCTCTCAGTACGATGGTGGGACAAACCTCAGTGCAGGACACTAAGTCCCAAGGTGGGGTGAATGTGATGCCCATGGCGGAGGGCGGGTCAAGCAGGACTGGCAGGCTTCTAGGCTGACAAGCTTTTGAAGAAGGGGTGCATATGTCACCTTAGGTGAATCCCATGTCGGAATGGGGGAGAAAAGTGAAGAGCTATACAAGGCATGTCACAAGTTCACATGGTATACACGCTTTTGAGGTTTGAGGTGGCAATAGCCCAAAAAGACAAATCTGTACGTACCTAGGTCCAAAGCAGAGAATACGTGCCATGGGCTTGGGTTGTGAAACCTCTACTGCCATCAAGTTACAAGTTCTAGTGAATTTGTAGCTGATTTTAGTACGGGCATACTCCCCAAGCTGAAATGGAGGTAATAATTTCTTTAGGAATTGTTTTGGGAATTCGGACACTTTATACAGATAGTTCATTTAATTTGAAAGGGTCCGACCTTGGAATAATTCTCATCACTCTTTCTAGGAAAGTGACAAGATAATATATAAAATGTCATTCAATTATTAACAATAGAGTTAAAAACGATTCCCAACGCGTGATTAATCAAATCTAAGGGATATACCTGGCCTAAAAAAACTAGATGTAGCTTTACTTGGAAAAAGTGACTAATCTCTTGGCTCAATTATAGGAGTGGAAGTTTACTCATATACCCTGGGAAGAAGATGCATTAGCAAACCTCGGATTGAATGTTGATATCATGGAATCTGAAAATAATTCCGTTGTTCATTTGTTCCATTCAGCTTTTGATCAGAGCAAAAGTAAGGTAAACTCTACTAATTTAACTTGGGATTAGCATAAAAAGTTTATTAGTTATTTGTAAAATGGTACATTGCTCGATGGTGAAAAAGCATCTCCGCAACTTAGGGTACGAGCTTTCCCAAATTGCCTCATAGAAGGAGAATTATTTTGGAGAACATTTAGTGATTCATTAGCTAAATGCCTATGACTCGGACATATATTATAAAGGAAATTGTGGAAATCATTCTGGATATAGGTCTCTAGTTTGATAGCTCATCAGAGTCGGTTATTATTTGCCTCGGATAGACGAAGAAGTGGAGACTTTTGTCAAAACTATGACAAATGCCAACGTCATGCAAAATAGTAGCACCAACTGGCAAAACTATTATATTCTATTTTAAATTATTGGCTATTCATGAAATAGAGAATAGATATAATCGGACCTCCTTCTCAAGCCTCGGGTTAGGTAACATTTTTGTTAGTTTTAAGTGATTATTTTTCTAAGTGGGTTGAAGTAGGTGCATTTATAAATATATGAGTGAAGAAAGTGATAGACTTCATTTGGAGGAATATAATTTGCCAGTTTAGTGTTCCAAAGAAAATAGTATGTGATAATGGGTCACAGTTCATTGGAGCAAAGGTCACCAAATCCTGTGACGAATGGAAGATTAAAAGAATAACTTCATCACCTTATCATCCCGTGGCTAACAGTCACACGGAATCATCAAATAAAACATTGATAAAAACCTTGAAAATGCATTTGGATAAAATTAAAGGTAGGTGGCTAGAAGAGTTACTCGATGGGCATATCGAGCAATAACAAAAATAGCTACAGCCGAGACTCCTTTCTTGCTTGTGTATACTTTTGAAGCTCTAAATTGATAGAATTTGGGGAGCCAAGCTGAAGGTTTGCGCATGCGACCAAAGAGTCAAGTAATGAAGCACTGACTATAAAATTGGATTTGGTAGAAGGCTGAAGAAAGATGGAATTGATCTGCATGGTTGCACAATAGCAATGAATCGAGAATTACTACAACCGAAGAGCTAGTCTCTAATATTTCAAAGTGGCGGACTATGCCCTATGGGAAGTCTTTCCAGGAAAGAAAGAATTTAATGCCAAAAATCTCGGATCAACTAGGAAGGTCCATATAGAGTTAGCAGAATTTCCAAAAAGGAACTTATCAGCTCGAAGACATGAAAGGAAAGCAACTTTAGAACAATTGGAATATCGCACATTTGAAGGGCTATTATTTGTCGCAGATTCTCAATGCTTTGGCACCTTTCTCGTTGATTCCTTTAAACTATTTAGTTATTTGTACTAACATTTTTAGGTAATAGACAATAGCTATCCCATCCTGAACGATGACTGTATTCACCCTCGGTAATATCATAACAGAACCACAGTAGTTCTCGACCAAGATCAAAAGTTGTCTGACTAAAAATGCTAAGACATCGTCTTCATCTTTAAAAGTACCTCCCATCCTCTATACTTCCTTTAAAGAAATTGGACCAACGGAAGATACTCATCAAGATACAAAGCCTGGTAGTTGGACGGATGATAAGGAATTATAAGACCAGTGCATGAGTTTTCATACTTACAACTCGAACACTGGGGGACTACATGCATTACGTAAATGCCGAAGATCATTTTAAAAGATTAGTTTGGGAACTCTTTGCGTTTTATCTCATATATGGATCAATATAAAAATGTAGCCGGACCAAATTTTACTCCAGACAAACACTATCTTGTATTCGGTCCAGTAGAGACCATTCTAATTTAGAAGCCTCTATTATGGCTCAATTCCAGATGAATTATCTTTTTTTATTAGTCTATGAAAATTAATAACTAATATTGTACTCGAATCCATTATCACATACACATTGCTGAAAGTTCGCGAGTATCATTTTCAATATTTGAACATACACCCCATTTTACTTTATATATGCTTTCATTTAGGGTTCATCTTCCCTTCAGACTAAATGTCCTTTTGGATCTATCAATCTTATTTTACGCATAAGTGTAGGGGAGACATCCTCTTTGAAGTGTTAAACTTAAAAAGGCCCTATTTTATATTGAAAGTCAGAAACTCAAGGATGAAGCGTTAATACATCATTGCAGAAACAATATTAATCAAAAGAGAATCTTAAGCCTACAAAACTAATCACCCAGATAATTTCCAAAAGTGCAAGAAATAGACGTACTTCCGGATACAAATTATTCAAGTATGAGCGAGAAAAAGGCAAAATGTTTCATGAAAGCCCGAAAAAGATGTTCCAAAAATAACAACAATTGGCAAAAAAATTTAAACATCCAAGTATTGGTAACTCCACTGATCCCTGGTAGTCACTCACTAATCATGAGAGGTTCGACTCTAATAAGTAGATGGAAGGGAGGTAGCTTGAGGATCTAGAGAAGTTGGTTGAGAGCTTAATGAATCATCTTGGAGATGATCAACTTGAGGAGTTGAAGTTGAAATATGTGATTCAATACCCTCTTCCTTGTTTACCTCATTTGATTAGTCTAGAACAATTTCATTCTCCGAGGAATTATTTTGGAGGTGGATGCGTTTATAACTTATCGGGTTGTATCCACTACTCATTTGGCGCTCTCGATTTTCGTTTCCAAATCAGGGATTCCAGTGTGAACAGATTCCAATGTCTTCAAATTAAAGCTTCAGACTATTATAATTCAAGGTTGCATAGTCCCTTTCACTTAGAAGCTTTTCTTACTCAACTTGCTAAGAGTTAAGAGCAGCTTTCGAAGACGTGAGAGCTATCTCGAGAAGTCTCTCAATCGCATTTAACTGTTTGAGCTCATCAACATCTTCAGTATATTCTTGAACCCGTTGGCCCGAATACACTTCTTTCTGTGCAAGCAATGCCTTGAGGTTCCAAATCTCCTAGGTGGACTTAATATCTTACTATATAAAGGACAACTATTGTTCCTTCATCTCACTTTGTCTTCTCCAGCTCTTCTATGACCTACTCAACTTGGTACTCCAAAGCCTCCTTCTTAACATAAATATTTTCAAATTTAGACTCCCCAGCTTTGTTATCCACCTTCAATTCTGAGACTGCACCATTGTATATTGAGAATCGCTTTATAATTTGGTTCAAAATCAAATTAGCATGGACAATAGAACGAGGGAGTGGTTGATATTATATTCAAGAAAATATGCCCAAAAATAGGCAAAATAAAGGTATCAATGCATACCTGAAGAGTACAATGCGGCATGTCATTGACAAGGGAGGCATTGGAATGCCCATCAAATTTCTCCTTCTCCAAGGGGCCAACTAATCCTTCCAACCAAACTACAACTTTATTTGGATGCTTCAAAAGATTTATAGTTTCAAGAACTTCGATTATAATGCAACATTTCTGACACTAGTCAAAGACCCGACTTCTATACTTTGAAGAAGCTAAAACACCGACAACTATTTAAACTTAGGATGAATTTCACCCATGATCTCATGGGTGGCAGATTTATTTTAATCTATAGGGCCATCGAAACCAGTTTCTACAAATACTACAGGTTTAATCTCTGGAACCAGAGTAGGAACCCATCTCCCATTTGCATAAGTTAGGGAATCTTTCTCATCAATATCCAAAAGAATGTGCTTATTTTCTTGAAGCTGAGCAGTCTAGGGATTGATTAGAAGATTGCTCTGATCGTTCTAAGATTTCTCTTGCTGATGGATTTGATTCTCTTCCTTGGAGGTATAAGGCCCCATCAGTCGTTTTATGTAATTGCGCCCCATTATCCCTTTTTATGCTTCACACATGTGTGTTTATAGTTTTATGACTTGCGAGGTCGGTTAGTTTCGTTCTGGGAAGCTTTCAGGTTATTTCAGACCCTTTGATTCTTGACTTTGAAGTTTAAATTAGAAATATTGATCAAACTTTAACTTTTATGAAAATGACCCCGAAAAGGTATTTTGATGGTTCCGATAGCTTCGTATCATGATTTTGGACTTGGTCGTATACCCGAAATTGATTTCGGAAGTCCGTAGGTCGATTTGTGTTGATCTACCAAAATTTAACAATTTGAAGTTGAAAAGTTTGACCGTAGATTGACTTTTAGCTATCGAGCTCGAAATTTTATTTTGGGACTTGGAATAGGCCCGTTATAGTATTTGGAACTTGTCTACAAAATTTGATGTCGTTTGGAGTTGATTTGATAGGATTTGGACGTTCAGTTGAAATTTTAGAACTGCTTGAATTTTACGTTAAAATTCATGTGCTTTAGAGTTCAATTCATAGTTTTAGATGCTAATTTTGTGTTTTTATCACGCGAGCGAGTTCGTATTATATTTTTAGACTTGCGTGGATTTTTAGTTTGGAGCCTCGAGGGCTCGGATGAGTTTCGGACATGTTCCAGAGTGTTTTGGTTTGCAATTTGCAAAATCTGGTGTCTCTGGTGTCGCAATTGCGAACACCAGGGTGGCATTTGCGACCTTTGCAGGGAAACCACAGGTATCGCAATTGTGATGCTTGGGTCGGTATTTGCGAAGAAGTTTTGGGATGGGCTAGGTTTGCATTTGTGATGGTCTTCGCCGCTTTTGCGAGGACTGTAGGGTTCGCAATTGCGAACCCATCTTAGCAATTGCGAAGAGCCTCTCAGTCCTGTCAGTGCCGCAATTGCGAACCCATGTCGCAATTGCGATTGTTGCAGCTGAACATAAGGGCTGGAGTTGGGATTTCATCTCTCATTCTCTCATTTTAGAACCTTAAACTCAGTAGGAGGCGATTTGGAGAGGGGATTTTCACTTACAAACTTTGGTTAAGTAATTTTAATCTATTTATAACCACATTTCATCAATATATCTTAGATTTTAACATCAAAATCATGTGAATCAAAGTGAAAATTTGTGAAACTTTGTTAAGTTTTTGAAAAATAAGAATTTGAGTTTTGAGAGTCGATTTGGACTCAGATTTTGAAAATAATCACATATATGAACTCGTGGGGTCATGGTTAGTCGGAATCTACTATTTGTCCCGGGTTATGACCGGGCAAGCCCCGGGTTAACTTTTGTTGACGTTTTGGGAAAAGTATGAAAATCTCGGCGTTATCTATTGTAATTGATTTTCCTAGCATTGTTTGATAATATTAATTCGATTTTGGTTAAATTTGAGCCGTGTGGAGGAAAACTTTAGGGGAAAAGCTATTTTCGAGGGTTGAATTGGCCTAGTTTAGGTAAGTATCTTACCTAACTTTATGTGGGGGAACTACCCCTTAGGATTGGTATTGATTGATTCGTTTGTGCTATGTAAAAGCCGTGTACGCAAGATGACGAGTGGGTACACGAGTTGCACGTGGTATTTGAGCAGTTTAGGCTACTTAGATTATTTCCATGCTTTAATTGAAATGTCATATCATGTTCTAAATTCTCATATTCATTCTATTCTTATTTGTGTTAGTTTATCCTTACATGACTTAATTGACTTGTTTAACACTTGTTCTACGTCCTACTTGACAAACTACTCTCATGCTTTAGTTGAACTTGTTGCCCCTTTATTTCATACATGCCATCTCTTTCATTGTTGATTATCATTACTTGAAGTCATTGTGCATGTTATCTCTTTCATCGTTAATTATCATCATTTGAATTCATTGTTACTAGATATCTCTTTCGTTGCTATTATTCTCATTTGAAGTCATGCTATTCCTTCCATTGTGAGTTATTTGTATTTAGTTCGTAGTTACACGTATCTTTCTCATTGTTGAGTTATTGGTGTTGAAGTTGTGGAAGCTGTATCGTGTTGAAGCAAAGTTTATAATTGTTGAGATATCTTTCTTGTTGAGAATTTTACATTCATTGTTATTGTCGATATTCTTGTACACGTTATGGTGGAGCCGTGGGCTATTATTGTGGAAACATCGATATTGTTGATTGTTGGCAAGTAGTGATATATGGGCACTTGTGGTGTGAGTTATTATTGTAATGTGATATTGACACGCATTCGACGGTATAAAGCTTAGGGTTAATGTGCATGCAGCGGTATAAGGTGTGACTTATGTGCGTGTTGCTTGTAAGGGAACTACGTGAAGCCACACTGCGTCATAAGGTGGGCTAGAGTGCGTGTAGCTATTTCGGGAAAATAATTTTTAAAACCTATTTCAAATGTAAGGCTCACACGACGGTATAAGAAACAATTGTGATTGAGATTGTGAATTGTGAATACGAGGCGGTACCTTAGTTGTGATTCTTGATATATACACGGGGCGGTACCTCAGTGGTGATTATTATTGTACACGAGGAGGCACCTCATTGTGATTCTTATTATTTTGTCCTTCCTTATTTTTGTCAGTTATTGTCCGTATATGATCATTGTGGTTCTCTTTAACTGATTTGTTTATGTTATTTCCGTGCTTACAATTTCGGTATTAGTGCATGCTATTGACTGTTTTGTATCAGTTATTTCTCCGCTTTCTATTATTTATCCTTATTACATTTTTGTACTGTTTATTTATATCCTAGTAGGTGTCTTGACTTGGCCTCGTCACTACTCTACTGAGGTTAGGCTTGATACTTACTGGGTACTGTTGTGGTATATTCATACTATATTTTTGCACATCTTTTTGTACAAATCCAGGTACGTCTGCTCGTGCCGGTCGTTAGTGATCATCTGTTAGCTGCTTTATAAAGACTTCAAGGTATGCCTGCACGGCGTCCGCAGGCCTCAGAGTCACCTTCCTTCACTTTTACTACTGTTGTATTTTTCATCTAGACAGTGATGTAGTAGGCACTCTAGTATCATTCTGTAGAGCTTATGACTCAGTTTCACCGGTCTCGGGGAGTGTATTGTTGTTGATTCTATAATCGAAAGTTTATATCAGTTATTCAACCTTTTTTTGGTATTTTGTTAATAATTTCTATCAGGTTATTATCAAATGTTAGTCTTACCTAGTCATAGAGACTAGGTGTCATCATGACATCTTATGGAAGGAAATTGGGGTCGTGACAAGTTCGTATTAGAGCTCTAGGTTCATAGGTGTTACGAGTTTTAAGTAGGTTTAGTAGAGTCTTGTGGATCGGTACAGAGATATCTGTACTTATCTTCGAGACGCTACGAAATTGTTAGGAAAAACTTCACATCTTTGATTCCTTATCGTGCGATTTGATTGACTTAAAAAAACTTGAATCTTTGAGTTTCTATTCTTTCACAGATGGTAAGGACACGCACTGCTGGATCCAACAATCAGACACTCATGCCCCTGCGAGAGGCCGAGGCGAGGGCAAAGGCCAAAGAGGGGCATGTGGTGCAGCCAGAGCACCTGCCCGAGGTGCGACAGAGGAGCGACTAATCAAACCCTTTAATCAAACTAGTCAAAACTTTAACTAGCTCAATTTATTGTTAGCCAAATTACCTAAACTAGGTTCCTCTTTCTCAAATAAAAAGTAAGTCAAATATGCAGGAACCAATATTTGCGACCATTAATTCTAAATAAAATGCATAAACATGGCAAAATAAACAACACCCAATCATCGACAAACATTAGTATTAACAACCCATAAGATTTACACACTAGGGTTGGGTCACAACCCTAGATATAATCTAGCTACTCATGCTAGAAGACATAGAAAACCAATTAGAAGAAGTAATTGAAGCCATAAACTACAATTAAAAGGTAAAATTAATGAGTCTTCTACAATTTTGATCACTAATTTCCCAAAAGGGTAAAATATAACCGCTACAGCTACTAAGAATACAAAACTTGCCCTACAAAAGTATTTCCCGTCTATTTATAGTGTCTAAAAATTTGCTGACAAAAATCTTCTTCGGGAGGTTCTGTGGCCACACAATTCCATGTATGGACCACACTTTTTCTTATTCCCTTGCATGAGGAGAAAATCTGCAGCCGCATAATTCAAGCTGCGATTGCACTTTAGCTTTTTCGGTCGCATATTTTGATTGCGGACCGTACTTTTACGAGACTTCACACTTGGTGTTTTCACCTTCTCTGAACTTGTCAAACTTTTTCAGTGCGACCGGCTTTTGCAGCCGCACCATTTGGTGTGTGGACCGCATTTCTTCAAAACTCCTCAGAGGCTTCAAGGTTTGTTCTGTGGCCGCACTTCAAATTCTGCGGACCTCATAATCATCTGGGGCCACAGAATTACTTCTGCGGATCGCACTTCTGCCTGCAGTTCTCCTTCTTGTCTTTTTAAGCTGGAATACTCCTTTTTGAGTTGGATTTCTTTGATAAGCTCTAATCCTCCAACATGCATGCAATTCACACAACGTTATTATTTTTGTAAAACAAAATCAATACTTTTGGACTAAAATGAAAGAAAGAAGGTACCAATAAGTGGTTAAAATGCACACTTTTCAACTCCCCCAAACTTAAGTCTTTGCTTGTCCTCATGCAAATAGATTATTTCCCACCTCCTATAAGTGAAAGGTCATTTCAAAGAGTCAATAGTAAGTCATTCATACTCAGTTGGGACCAACAATTACCCACAATACTCATGCATTTTGAACAAGGTAACAAAACATATGTTACGTGCATATAACTTTAGTGTGACATTTGAGCTTCAATAATTGACTCCACTCATCAAGTACACTTCTTCTATCATGTAAATCATGGTGGAGTCCAAACTCTTCCTCCTCTACCTTCCATTTTTCATGCTCACTTTAGGAATTAACACTCAATTTCTACAGCAATAAAGGATTCACTCTTCTCTCATAAAGGACTACCACAAGTAAAGCTTCAAGTACCATAGGCTTGCTCCTCATGTAGATTTACACTAATATAAGCTCATTTGGTTCAAGTGGGACTTCTTTCGGGTTGTAATGAAGGCTTTTGGATTGGGGTAAGATACCATATGGGATAAGTGGTTACACCCTTCCTTAAGCACTCCACTTTTCATTTATTGGCTCACATTTACCAAACCCTTAGAGGCATTTCTTTTTCTTGGAGGCTAGAGAGACATGCCATCAGTCTTTATTGTTCATTTTATTCTTTTTCTTCCTTGATGCTCATACTAGAGATAGTTGCCTCTTTTTGATTTCATCAATCTCCCTTTTTATTTTCTTTTTGTTCTTTCTTTTCTTGCCTCCTCTTTTCATGGAGATCATTTCTTTTCTCTCTTTTTGGTGCCTTGATACCTCTTTTGGATTCCTCAACTTTTCCCCCAAACTTATGACTTAAGCCACTTACCACATAAGAGTGTTAAGGAATGTTCGAGTGCCAAGAGAGGATTACAATCAAAACGGGTAAAGTCTTATAGTGTGGTTACCAATAGAGAAAGGCTAAAGGCTCAATGAGGTTGACTAGGGATAACAAACATAGGTGGAAATAGAAAGCTCAAACGGACCAAGGAAAGCCTACAATCATCTTTCAAACCAAGAAAACCTAGAATTTCACCTTAAAACACACTCAGACCAAGTTCTAGACCATCCACTCAAGTTCTTGGACTAGCAATAAAAATCACCTCACTTCTCATGCAACTAGATCGTAAAAGAGGATAGAGTCTAAAGCCTACAACGATCACAGTCAAGTTAAAGATAACTATGGTCCAATCAACCACTTAATGATTATCAAAGTCAAGTCAAGAACCTCAAAGTCACTAACTAGAGATATTTTCTTCCAAATGTCTTGTTTCAAACCATAAGCATGAAATTAAGTGTGTTGGTTCCAAGTAAAGCATGAATAACTCTTTTTTATAGAATGACTTAATTAGGGCTTTTATTCATTACTACTTACTACTATTATTACCTAAACACAAAACAGACTCATCCCTTAAGAAAGTTGCCACACCATTCATCTTCGGAAAGAGTCACCCGGTTCACACAAAAGACCACCTTTGGAAAGAATCATTGCATTAAGAAAACCAATGGGTTATTATTACTAAGAAAACATAAAACCTACTAACATAAACAAAATCTAAGGTAAACAAGTAAAGAAGATAATGAAAGTAACAACTACTACAAATAGATAAAAACAAAGTAGAATCATCCAATTATTATATTCGAACCCTCGAATAAAAATAAGCATTGTCCCCAATGCTTAACAAAATAAGAGAAAAAAGTAAAGAGGGCGAAGAAACTCCCTAAGTGTCCTCAGTCATCACTGTGTCCCCAGCAGCATCAGTCCCAGTTGGCTCAGCCAGCTGAATGTCATCATCAAGTTTGGGAGTGGTCGAAGAAGTGAACATCGCACGCACTACGTCAACATAGTTGGCGGCAAGGCACGACTCCTCAGTCGGAGCAGCAGGAGCATCCTGAGTAGATGGATCTGGGAGGGGCTGGGATGGGTCAAGTAGCATGTCAAATGGAAAATCTCCAACGGTGGATATCTGTGTCACCTTAGCTCAAAGCTCGTCAACTGACTTCTAGCTGGCCTGTGACTTCCTCATCTTCTTCACCTGCTTGGTCAACCGCTCAATCACAACACCGTGTTGTACCAATGTATCCATAATGACCTTCTAGTTGTCCAAGACTTTGCTAAGCTTCTCATCAATGTCAGATGAGTCCCGGGGTGCCTGTGTATATGTATGCCATGCAATAACACTAGCGATCTCAGACATCTTTGAAGTAGCTACTTGCATCTAGTTGTTGAGACTCGTCAATGTCCGAGAGACTCATAAAGCGGATAGTGGACCCTTAGGTATAGGTACCAACCTCAGAGATGGAGTAGGGAATGCAGTAGATGTTGTAGGAGGAGCTTATGATGGTGGCTCGGTCATAGCAACTGCTGCACTGGTAGAAGGCTTAGCCAATGTGGATTGAATATCAAATGTAGCAGAAACTACCACTACCAGCTCATCAGACTAGCCTGGAGTAGTAGAACGATGAGCACTCTTCTTCGGGTTTCTCAGATCCTGCAACTTGTACCACTCAAATGGCCCTGTCAGTTTGATCTTGGTGTCAAATGGCCTGGTCTCCACCTTTGCATCTGTGAGATACTCGGTGGTAGTGCTGGGATAGGGGCATAAGGTGTTGGCCTGCTTTGCCACAAGGGAGATATTGGCCGACATTAGGGCACTCACATTGATGGGTACCCGGCCATATTAGAAGCCACCAGAATAGCTCGAGGAATGGGTAGGTTGTTCTCATTCAGGCACGGGTCAAGCCTACTGCATACAATGGTTTTCCCCCCTTTGGCCTTGAAACTCAGAGTGTTCCGAAGGATAGGCACCCCACCAGCAATCCAAGGAAGAGTGGGTCCCGGTGCTAGAATCTCCGCAAGCCATGACCTAGCCTCTTCTTTTAGAGCCAACTTCTCTAAGTAATCTTTCGACTCCACATCGTCAAACCCCAAGTACGCATTCAGAATATGCTGATCAAATTTCATCTTCAAGTTGCGCACTTTGGTGACCTTTGTCCCTTTGAGAATATGCGCCGTGTTGGCATAGAATTCTCAGACAAGGTGCTTCTTTACATCTACTAGATTTTCAGTAAATAGCATCCACCCTTTCATTTTTGTAAACTCTCCAGAACAACAGGATTGTACTTGTCTAGAGCTTTCAATAAGAACTGCCTTTCATGAGTCAAGTATTGAACAAGCCACCATATCCGAAAATCAGAAAAAGCCCGGTGAGTCACAAATCTATCTTCCTAGACCTCCTTCTTCTTTGACCTAGCCAAACCTGGCTGTACACCTATACCCCCTCTCCCATCATCTGAGGTATCATCAGAATCAAAGCCCATAGCAGCATTGGACTCATGACTGATACTCTCCGAACACAGGGAAGTGTTGTGGGATGTAGAAGGCACATCCAGTGGCTCAGACTGCCTCTGTGTCTTGTATTTCTCCTTAGTGTGTTCCTCCAGAATCGATACAGTGTTATCCTCGGAGGCTTCCCTAGACGGTGCATATGAGCTAGACTCGAAAAGGTCTATACCTCTCCCTCGGCCTAAAGTAGTGTTCTTTGATATAGCTTTCTGCACACTTGGGGGCAAGGTACCTCTACCTCGACCCCTTGAAGCTTCTCCTCTTCCTTTGGTAGATTCATCTCGACCTCGTGATCGTAAAATTGTCTGTATAAACACAAAGAGAATTGTTAGTTGAAATTCATGATTAAGTACAATTAAGACTCATGTAAGTGAGTGACAACATCATAGAAGTAGTGAGGTTTCAATTGGTTAAACATGCAGAAGAAATTGGGGAAGTGCGGTCCGCCCAATTTGAAGTGCGACACATAGAGTGGACGTGCGGACCTCACAATTTCAAGTGCAGCCGCACTTATGCACAAATGTGAAAGGGGCTCAGATGTTTCTTCTCTGAGTGACAGTGATGAGGTCACGTGTGGTCGTATAATTCATCTGCGGCCCACACAATAAAAAGTTTGTTCCGCACTTTAGAAGATCAGAGGGCAAGCCTCTGATTAACAATGTGGACCATTTGTGCACCTCTCCAGAAATTCTACGGTCCGCACAATTAAAGTGCAGCCATAGAAACACCTACCTAACCAGTTGCCTTAACTAACAAACACCGGACCACACAAATCCAAGTGCGGCCGCAAATTTAAGAACACAACGGGAAAGTCTCACTTTTACCTAGGTTATGCAAACACTTATTCAAATCTATTTGGTAACATGGTATACACATAGAAATCAGTTAACCCAACCCAATCTAGCATGCATTATCAATAACCCAGTACAAAATTATTCCACATGGATACATTGAAGAAATATAATAACAGATGGCCTAAAAAGAAGTTAAAAATAAAAAATAAATTAAAAATTTAAATGAAATAAAATCAACATGAAATGAAGCATACCAGATGGGGTAAATGTGCAAAGATCCTAGTGGGTGCAAATGGTGGTGTGTGTTTGAAGGTGCTAAAGCCTATTTTAAGTGCGGGCCACACTCGTCTACCCGGTCTTCAGTGTTCAAAATCTCTTGTGCGGTCCGCACAATTGGAAATGCGACCGCACAATTCTCCAGAACTCCGCACTGGCAGTGAACGTTTAGAGGACCAACCATTTGACATATAAGTTTGCTCATGCAAGTGTGGTCTGCATATGAAATCTACGGACGCATAAGGGCTTCTGCGGTGGCATTCTCTTTCTGCGGCCGCACAAAGAAAAAGTGCGGTCTGCATTTCTTTTTTTGTTGACACAACCTTGTCTACCATTTCTAATCTAACACTTATGCCTGCATCACACTTCAAATCAAGTTAAAAATAACAAATAACAAATAACATCTAGCAAAAAAAGAAAAAGGAAAAGAACTTGGGTTGCCTACCAATAAGTGCCTTGTTTAATGTCGCGACATGACGCAATGTCATAGCATCCTCAAGTAAAGTAAACAACCGCCACCACGTGGCTCTCTACGACCTTCACCCGGTGACCATTGACTCAAAATATTTCGTTGTTCTTGTTCTTCAAATCCAACGCATCGAAGGGTGTCACACCAACAATTTCAAATGGACCACTCCATTTGGACTTAAGCTTCACGAGAAACATCCTCAACCTTGAGTTAAATAACAACACTAGATCACTGGCCTTGAACTCTTTGTTCCAAATGTACTTGTCATGAAGATATTTTATCTTTCATTTGTACAAGGACGAACTCTCATAAGCATGATACCGTAACTCATCAAATTCATTCAAGTGTGTAACCCGCAAGTTAGCGGCTACTTCCCAATCAAGATTCAATTTATTATAAGCCCACATTGCCCTATGCTCTAGTTTCACAGGAAGATGACAAGCTTTCCCAAACACTAATTGGTATGGGGACATTCCGATAGGTGTTTTGTAAGCCGTACTATATGCCCATAAAGCACAAGCTTCTTCGACCAATTCGTCCGATTTGCATTCACCATTTTAGACAAGATACTCTTTATCTCCCCGGGTGAGACTTCCACTTGACCACTACCTTGTGGGTGATAGGGAGTCATGACTTTGTAAGTAAC
The DNA here is from genome assembly GCA_000715115.1 of Nicotiana otophora. Lineage (NCBI taxonomy): Eukaryota > Viridiplantae > Streptophyta > Magnoliopsida > Solanales > Solanaceae > Nicotiana > Nicotiana otophora. Next base: position 30,077 of record AWOL01S0205038.1, read on the forward strand.
ACCATACTTGCCAAGTAAAGTGTCGAAAGCCTTGTTGCAAAAATGTGACCCCCATCGCTTATGATTGCATGTGGAGTACCAAATCTTGTAAAAATATTCTTCTTCAATAAGGCCACAACACTTCTAGACTTAATTTTGGGTAAGGCAACGGCCTCAACAACTTGGACACATAATCCACTGCGACTAAAATGTAAGTGTTTCCATAAGAACTCACAAAAAGGGCCAATAAAGTCAATGCCCCAAACATCAAAAATATCAATCTCCAAGATAGTTGTAAGAGGCATCTCATTTTTGTTTGAAATTCCACCGGCCCGTTGACATTCAACACATCTTTTCACCAAGCCATTTGCATTTTTGTCGAGAGTAGGCCAATAGAAACCACAACTTAGAACTTTGGCCGCCGTTCTTTCTTCACCATGATGACCACCATATGGCTAAGAATGATAAGCTTCAAGAATATCACCTTTCTCTTCTTCCAGAACAAACCTCCTAATCACCTCATCCGTACAAATCCGGAAAAGGTATGGCTCATCCCAATAGTAGTCTTGACAATCTCTTCTGATATTCTTTCTTTGGTTTGAAGAGAACTCATCCGGAATGACACCACTCAAAAGAAAATTTGTCAAGTTCGCAAACCACGGTACCTCCTTCATTGATAGTGCCAAAGGTTTCTCATCAGGGAAAGAATCATTGATTCCAAGGCCGTCATGTGGCCTCCCCTCCTCCTCCAAACGAGACAAGTGATCCGCTACTTGGTTTTCACTACCCTTCTTATCTTAAATGTCAATATCAAAATCTTGCTACAAAAGTAACCATCTCATCAACTGAGCTTTAGATTCCTTTTTTCTCATAAGATAGGGAAGTACCGCATGAACCGTGTGGACAATAACTTTGGCACCCGTCAAGTACATACGAAACTTCTTAATTGCAAACACAATAGCAATGAGCTCTTTCTCCGTAATGGTATAATTGACTTTGGCACTATTCATGGTCTTACTAGCAGAGTAAAGCAGATGAAAAACTTTGTTGACATGTTGCCCCAATACATCCCCAACCGCTACATCACATGCATCACTCATGAGCTCAAATGGAAAACTCCAATTTGGAGAGTTACTGATAGGAGTGGTTGTCAACTTGAGCTTCAATTGTTCAAAAGCTCTCATACAATCATCATTGAAATGAAACTTAACATCCTTCTAAAGGAGCTTACACAATGGGTTCACCACTTTAGAGAAATCCTTAATGAAGCGCCGGTTGAAACCCTCATGACCTAAGAAACTTTGCACACCCTTTACCAAAGTAGGGGTGAAATCTTAGAAATAACCTTAATCTTTTCCTTGTCAACTTCAGTACCATTCTTAGAGATCTTATGGCCAAGGACAATGCCTTCCTCAGCCATGAAATGACATTTTTCCCAGTTGAGCACCAAATTCATTTCCTCACATCTAGCCAACACTTTATCCAAATTTACAAGACAATAATCAAAAGAATCTCCAACCACTGAGAAGTCATACATGAAGACCTCAAGGTAGTCTTCCACTGTATCCATAAAAATAGCCATCATAAACCGTTGAAAAGTTGCCGGTGCATTGCACAAACCAAAAGACATCCATTTGAAAGTGAAAGTACCATAAGGACATGTAAAGGTGTTTTTCTCTTGATCTTCCAGAGCAATAAGAATTTGGTTGTAGCCCGAGTAACCATAAAAGGAAGTGGAAAGTGATCCTTCCTTGTGACTTTGTCGAGATTATGATAATCCATACAAACTCTCCAACCGGTGACCGCTCTTGTATAAGTAAAGTCATTCTTCTCATTGGTAACACCTGTCATGCCCCCCTTCTTTAGGACACATTGAACCGGAGAGGTCCATGAACTATCGAAAATGGGGTAGACAACCCCGACATCTAACCACTTGATAATCTCTTTCTTGACCACTTCTTGCAGGACTTCATTGAGTCTTCTTTGATGTTCAATGGATGGTTTAGCTCCATCCTCCAACTTGATCTTATGCATGCAAAATACATGGCTTATATCCCGAATATCCGCCAAAGTCCACCCAATAGCTTTCTTCCTCTTTTGCAACACCGCTAATGTGGAATCAACCCGCACGCTAGTCAAACAAGAGGAAAGAGTAACCGGTAAAGTAGAGCAAGTGCCAAGCAATTCATACCTAAGGTGTGGTGGCAATGGTTTCAACTCCAAAGTAGGTGGATCTTCAATAGAAGGCTTTGTAGGAGGAGTCTTCCTATTTTCAAGATCCAAAGATAATTTTCGGGGTGCATAATTGTATGACCCCATTCCTTGCAAAGAGTTCACACATTCCATGGAACCATCCATCTCATCATCATCAAAGTTGAGCAAAACGGCTTCCAACATATCACCAACATTGATTGTAGCACTTGTGTCATCAATAATAATGGCCACCAAGTCCACAATAGAACACACTTTATTGCTATTTGGTTGCCGCATAGATTTGCAATCATGGAATACCACCTTTTCATCACCATCCCGAAAAGTTTGTTCTCCGTCTTCCATATCACAAAGAGCCTTACCCATAGCAAGAAAAGGTCTTCCAAGAATAATAGGTACCTCATAATCAACCTCACAATCTAGAATAACAAAGTCCATCGGAAGAATGAACTTATTAACCCAGACCAAAACATCCTCAATCACTCCCAATGGACTCTTCTTTGAAACCTTATAGATGTGGGTCTTGGTTCCCCAATTCACAAAGTTTTAAACACCGAGTAGGGCATCAAATTGATACTCGTCTCGAAATCACAAAGAGCTTTAGCAAAGTCGGCACTCCCAATAGTACAAGAAATTGTGAAAACACCGGGATCCTCCAACTTAGGAGTCATGGAATGAATAATTGCACTCACTTGATGAGTGACCTTGATAGTTTTAAAATTCATCGTCCTCTTCTTGGTCACAAGATCTTTCATAAACTTGGCATAACTAGGCATTTATTCCAAAGCTTCTACCAATGGCACATTAATATAGAGACTTTTCATTATTTGAATAAACTTCTTGAATTGATTCTCACCATTTTACTTGGCAAGTCTTTAAGGATACGGAGGTGGAGGCTTAGGAAAGGGTGCCTTAGCCTTTTGCATTACCGACTTCGGTATGTTAATAATGTGATCCTTAGACGGGTTCACCTCCTCTTGGGTTTCCTCCACATTCTCATCAATGTCAATCTGAACCTCATCACTTGCTTGGACATCGTTGTTTGGGATTTCCTCCTCTTATATCACTTGGTCATCATCCACAAGTCGCCTTTCATTTGATGTGGGTGCATTCTCGCCTCTTGCACTTCTTGTGATAACTGCCATAGCATGCCCCGTGTTGTTACCACCCTTTGGGTTTACTACCGTTTCACTTGGTAGTGCAACCTTAGGACGAGTATTAAGAGATTGAGATATTTTCTACATTTGAACTTCAAGATTACAGATTGATATGGTATGTGAGGCAAGTTAGGCATCCGATTCGACATTCTTCTCCATCATTTGCTCAAACATGTTCTTAATACGGCCCATTTCATTGTTTGAAGAACTTGAACCATGGGAAGGATAAGGAGGTGGATTGCTAGGTTATTGGTACATTGGGGGACTTTGAAAACCCGTTCCTTGATTGTTGCCTCCCCAGTTTCCTTGGTTGTTTCCACTCCAATTTCTTTAGTTGTTGTTGTTGTTGTGCGAATTCCCTAGATTGTTAGAACCCCAATTACCTTGGTTATTTTGAGAATTCCATTGTTGTTGATTGGAGTCTTGGAAATTGTTCCGTTTCCCTTAGTAATTGTTCACAAGTTGTACCTCTTCTTCTTGCTCATCATAGGAATCATCTTGATCAAAACTACCATCATCTTGTGCATAATTCTCCACTCGGTATTGAAATTATGGACCCTTGGTCCTCTTCTTATTTACCAACATATTTACCCCTTCCATAGCATGAACTTGCTTAAGAGCTTATACTTGATTAAGTTGGGACTTAGCGAGTTGGGTCATAGTTGTTGTCAATTCGGCACTGGTTTACCCATGGTCTTGCAACTCTTTATGTAAATATATCATGTTGGGATTACCTTGGGGAATATAGCTCGGGATTTCCAAGCCGAAGAAATTTCCGCCATCTCATATAGAATCTCACATGCCTCCACAAAAGGTGTTTTCATAAAGTTCCCTCCAGCTAATTGATTGACCACACATTGATTTGTAGTATTAATACCACATAGAAAGTTTGTTGGATCATGTTATCGGTTATATCATTGTTCGAGAACTCCTTCTCCATTGTCCGATACCACTCCCAAATCTCATGCAAAGGTTCATTGGGATCTTGCTTGAAAGCCAATATTTCATCCCGAAGAGTGGCCATGTTCCCGGCAGAGAAAAACTTAGCAATAAACTTTGCCGTCAATTCATCCCAAGTATGAATATAATGATTAGGCAAGTGTTCCAACCAATCCAAAGCCTTACTCCTTAGTGAGAAAGGGAAAAGCCTTAGCCTCAAAGCATCTTTCGAAATATTTGTTTGTTTGCTTCCCCAACACGTATCCACAAAACCCTTAAGATATTTATAATCATTTTGACTCAGCGCCACTATGAAATAGCTTTGTTGCTCAAGCAAAGTAAGCATCACATTGGTAATTTGAAAGTTTTCCGCCCGAATGCGAGGGGGGACTATGGCACTTGCATAACCTTCATTGAGCAAAATCTGATATTGCACCGCTTGTGGTTGTGGTGGTGGATGTGGAGGCACATTGTCTTGTTGAACACGGCCTCGGCGATTTTGTTGTGGAGCTTGAGGCATTTCATCAAGTTGCTCCTCTTAGCTGTCCACCTCTCCCAATGGAAAATTTTCAAGTTCGTTGTTCGCTATTTGGTACCTACGATCACTTCAACAAATTAGAATCATGAAAGTAAAAGAAGATATTTCAAGAAACAAACTCAAGTATTTAGCTAACACCGTAAAAATTCCCCGGCAACGACACCAAAAATTAATCACGTCCAAATCCACAATCAATATTAAGTGAGAAACAATCGTTGCAATTCTAATACCCAACATGAGTCAGGGCCGAATTCCTCACGGAGTTTACAATTGGTATTAAGGTAAATACTTGATAAGACAACGTGAAATTGCGAGTGGACTTACGCAATCACGGAGAAGGATTTTTGGACTGTTGGGAAGTGTTCATCGCGAACGCGACAAAGAGTCCGCAAACATGGAGAAGGATCTGGGTTACCCTTCGCGAACGCGACAGGGAATCGTGAACACGTAGAAGGATGGAGAGTCGGGGGACCTGGAGCCGTTAAGCCTTCGTGAATCCGGTGCTCTTACCGCGAACGCGAAGCAGTAGGATCTGAAAGCTTAGTGAACGTGACTTGGTGGTCGCGAACGCGTAGAGTAAATTTTGGCAGTAGTAGTTTTGGCCTTCGCGATCGCGATGGGGCTTCCGCGATCGCGAAGAGGAAAAAGCCTGGGCAGACTTGAATTTATTTCGGGTTTTGGCTCATTTATTCCCTTTCTCACATGGTTTGGACGATATTTGGAGCTCTTCAAGGGGAGATTTTCATCATCTATTGCAAGGTCAGTAATTNGCGATCATTGCAATTATAATACCCAATGTGAGTCGGGGCCGAATTCCTCAGGGAGTTTACAATCGGTATTAAGGTAAATACTTTATGAGAGAACGTGAAATAACCAAATTATACTTTCAAACAAGAGGGATGATTGTTAACTAATTTTAATACTAAGATTTTAGACTAAGTAATAGCAACTAGAGAGAGTAAATTGTTTTTGGTGTTTTTATCAATGAGTAAAAGCCTAAGGATGTAACCTCTACCTAGGTGTAAACCTAATAGGTATACTAAGTTAATGCTTGTTCGATAGATCGGGATGTATTATGACTCTCAATTTACAAGTACCCACTCAATACCTCTCGGTCATAGAGCAGCTATGCCCAAATTGGCTTTCTCAAGTCCAAATGGGTATCAATCTAAGAAATTGATATCAGTCCAAGTCAGTTTTTCCCCATCTCTAGTTCAAACCCTTTAATAAAACTAGTCAAAACCTTAACTAGCTCAATTTCTTGTTAGCCAAGTTTTTCTAGACTAGGTTCCTCTTTCTCAAGTAAGAACTAAGTCAAACATGCATGAACCAATGTTTTCAACCATTAACTCTAGATAAAATACATAAACAATGCTAAATAAACAATACCCAATCATAAACAAGTATTAGTATTGACAACCCACAAGATTTACACACTAGGGTTGGGACACAACCCAAGATAAAATCTAGCTACTCATATCAGAAGACAGAGAAAATAAAGTGGAAGAAGTAATTAAATCCATAAACTACAATTAAAATGTAAAATTAATGGGTCTTTTTCAATTTTGATCACTACTTTCCCAAAAGGATAAAATATAACCACTACAACTACTAAGAATACAAAACTTGCCCTAAAAAAGTGTTTCCCGTCTATTTATAGTCTCCAGAAATTCGCTAACAAAAATGTCCTTCGGGAGATTCTACGGTGGCACAATTCCATGTTCGAACCGCACTTTTTATTCTGCTCTTGCATGAGGAGGAAATCTGCGGCCGCATAATTTCATCTGTGGCTGCACTTCTGCTTCTGCGGTCGCATATTTTGATTGCGGACCACACTTTTACGAGGCTTCACACTTGGCCTTTTGCACCTTCTCTGAACTTGTCAAACTTTGTTAGTGCGACCAGATTTTGCGGCCACATCATTTGTTGTACGGACCGCACTTCTTCAGAACTCCTCAGAGGCTTCAAGGTTTCTTCTGTGGCCGCACTGCAAATTCTGTGAACCTGATAATCATCTGCTTCCACAGAATTACTTCTGTAGACCGCACTTCTACCCGCAGTTCTCTTTCTTTCCTTTTTGAGATGGAATACTCCTTTTTGAGCAAGATTTCTTCATTAAGCTCTAATCCTCCAACATGCTTGCAATTCACACAATTTCATTAGTTTTGGAAATAAAGATTACTACTTTCGAACCAAAACTAAAGCAAGAAGGTACTAATAAGTAGTTAAAATCCACACTTATTAATTGACTCAGATATTGGAGATACTGGAATGAAAATGAGAGCGCATCACTATGGACTTTCTGATAGGCTTACTAGGGACCTTGAGGAAATATGATGCTACTTGGGTTATTATGGACCAGTTGACTAAGCCCGCACACTTTATTCCAGTGATGAAATCCGATTCTTCTGAGCAACTAGCTTAGATTTACATCCGGGAGATCATTCGCCTGCACGGTGTGCCAGTTTCTATCATTTCGGATCAGGGCATGCAGTTCACTTCACACTTTTGGAGTGTCGTACAACGTGAGTACCTCATTTCATCCTCAAATGGACAGAGAGTTTAAGCGTACTATTCATATTCTGGAGGACATGTTGTGGGCATGCTCTATGGGTTTCGGGGGTCAGTGGGACCAGTGTTTACCTCTAGAAGAGTTAGTCTACAATAATATCTATTAGTCGAGCATCCAGATAGTTCCATACGAAGCCTTATATCGTAGGCGATGTCGTTCTTCTGTGGGTTGGTTTGAGACTGATAAGGCTACATTATTGGGCACAGACTTGGTTTGTGATACTTTGGAGAAGGTGGAGATGATTGAAGAGCGCCTTTGTACAACTCAGTCCAAGCTAAAGAGTTATGTAGACCAAAAGGTTCGAGATATGGCTTACATGGAAGGTGAGAAGGTTCTTCTCCGAGTGTCGCCTATGAAGGGCGTGATGCGATTTGAGAAAAAGGGCAAGTTGAGCCCAAGGTTTATTGGCCAGTTTGATATTTTGGAAAGCGTTTGGGAGGTTGCTTATAGGCTTGCATTGCCTCCTATCCTAGCAGGGTACATCCGGTATTTTACATTTTCATGCTTCGAAAGTACCACTAGGATAGGTCACATGTTTTAAACTTCAGCACGGAGCAACTTGATGAGAATTTGACCTACGAGGAAGAGCTGGTAGCTATTCTAGACCGGCAGGTTTGAAGTTGTGATCTAAGAGTTTTCTTTCTATGAAAGTGCATTGGAGAGGTCAGTCGATTGAGGAGGCTATGTGGGAGTCCGAGCCCAATATGAGGAATAGATACCCGCACCTTTTTGCCAATCCAGGTACATTTCTATGTCCGTTCGAGGACGAACGTTTCTTTTAGAGGTGGAGAATGTGACGACCAGATAAGTCATTTTGAGTACTGGCTCCTTTTTTTTTGTTTCGATACATCCCGTAGCTTTATTGATGATTTATTACTGGCGTGCGTGGTTTTTGTCGCTTTTCGAAAAGTTCATATGTGAAAATTGAAAGAAAAGTGATTTTTGGCATTAAAAACAACTAGAGTTGACCATGGTCAATGTATTTGGTAAATGACATCGGATCGGTATTTTGAAGAGTCATGTAGATTTGTATGATATTTTTGGACTTGTATGCATGTTTGGTTAGGGTCCCGCTAGACCCGAGGGTGTTTTGGCGCATTATGTGAAAAATTAAAAAATTAAGTTTTAAACTTAGAAAATTTTTTTTTGATGATTGATTCTTGATATTTGATGTGATTTTGATGATTGGAGTTAGCAAGAGAGTTTGTATGATGTTATTACACTTGTGTTGATGTTCGAATTGGAGCCCGAGGGGCTTGGGTGAGTTACAAATAGGTTACGCATAGTTTTTGGACTGGTGAGAAAATCTGGTGTGTTGAACTTGCAGGTCTTGCATTTGCAAAGACTTGATCGCAATTGCGAGCCTCGTATTTTCAATGTCAAGCTCTCAAATGCAAATATGGGCTGGGGCTGGGACTTCGCTTTCGCAATGGAAATATCGCATTTGCGGACTTGGGGGGAGGTCACATTTGCGATTTGGATGTCGCATTTGCGACACTGAACATGGGCAGGCAGCTTCACGAATGCGAAGCTTTGTCCGTATTTGCGATGAAGGGGTCCCATGCAAATGCGAAGGAATTATCGCATTTGCGACATCTGTGGCACTCTGACACTGATCGCATTTGTGGATATCGCAATTGCAAACAAGAGTTCGTAATTGCGACATCTGCAACTGGGTAAAGGTTGGGAATTTCATGACTTAACTCATTTTACACCATTTTTGAACCCTAAACTCTATAGAGGCATTTTGTGGAGAGCATTTTCTTCCCAAATTCATTGGTTAGTAACTTTAAATTATTTTCAATCAATTTCAATTACTTTTCCATGAATTTTATCATCCTATCAATGAATTTCAAAGTAGAAATTGGGGGTTTTGGGTAGAATTTAGGAATTTTATAAATTTGAGATTTCGAGTCGAAACAAGTCGCATATTCGGGCTCAGAGGTGAATGGGTAATCAAGATTTGGTCTTAATCTCGGATTTCGATCACGTGGGTTCGTGTTGACTTTTTGTTGATTTTTTCAGTTTAGTTAATGATTGACCCTTTCGTGGATAGTTTCTAAAGCTTGTTTTGAATTGTTTGAACGATATTTGACTAGATTTGGTTGGTTTGGAGTCTTATTCTAAGGGAAAAGCTGTGTTGGATTGTTGACTTATTTTCAGAAAGAGGTAAATCTCTTGGTTAACCTTGATTTGAGAAAAATAAGTAGAATCGAGTCTATTTGCTATGTAAATTATGCGGTGGGGGCGGCGTATATGTAAGGTGACGATTGTATATGCGTTGTCCATGGGATAATCATGCGGGTATAATTAGCCTTACTTGTACCATATTATTTTATGTATTATGTCTTTCGTGCATTAAATAGATTGTTAGTTCTTTGATTACTCCTTTCATGCTATTGTTTAAGTTGAGATTGTTGTGATATTGGATGTTGAGATGGTGAAATTTGTTGATTGGTTGTTGGCACAATTATTTAAAGATTCTCATATGATGAGTTGTGTTCAAATATTATTGTTGAAGTTGAATTGGCTTCCCACCTTGCTTGGTATCGTGATATTATGATTGTTTGGTGAGGAAGAGTGAAAAGCACGAAGGGTGATATCGTGCACTTGCTTTTATATTATTATCATGTGAGGATGAGAGTAAAAACACAAAGGGTGATGTCGTGCACTTGCTTTACTATTATTATCATGTGAGGATGAGAGTAAAAGCACGAAGGGTAATGTCGTGCACTTGCTTTATTATTTTATTACGTGAGGATGAGAGTAAAAGCACGAAGTGTGATGCCGTACAAATTTGTTGATTTCATAGCGATTTGTCTTGATACTTGGATTGTGAAATTGACTTGATGGTTTTGTTATTTACTTTGGAAAGAGGTTTACTTGGTGATTCTTTGCTTATTGTTTCAGTTTATTGTTCCCTTTACATGTCCCTATTCCGTTGTCATATTTGATTCTTTATCTATTATTTTGTCACTTCTTGATATATAACTGCATAGGTTTTTAGTAGGTGTCTTGTCGTAGCCTCGCCACTACCTCATCGGCGTTATGTTCGACACTTACAGAGTACATTGGGTCGGTTGCACTCATAGTGTACTTCTGTACTTCTTGTTCAGATCCGAATTTTGGTACCGGTGGAGTCCCAAGAGGTACTCAGCAGATACCAGGTGGTGATTTAAGGTAGAATTGCATTCTGTTAGAAGGTCTTAGACTCACTTTTCTAGTTCCAATGTGTTGTTTTCATTTTATTTCAGACTCTGTTATATTTCCTTTCAAAATTTGGTATTTAATATAATCTAGAAGCTCATGTACTTGTGACTTCATATCTTGGGATGATTTATGTTAGATTTTTGGATTTAGTCTTATCATGTTTATTTCAGATTCACATTTACGTTATGTTATTATTTTATTGTTAGTCTTTTATAGTGGTTCTTCCTATTTATCTATTGTGTGTTTACTTGCCTAGCAAGTATTTTAGGCGCCATCACAATCCCGATTGGTTGGAATTTTGGATTGTGACAGAACCATGTTCTAACCAACTGATAGTTACTTCTAAAATTATTTTAACAGAAGTAATTAGCTTAAAACATCAATTTTGATCATCTCTAAAACTCCTAAGCTGCTTGGTAATATAATAAATGAAATCTCCAAAACATCTAAGTACTGAATCACCAACACGTCATGGGCCTCTAATAATAAAAAATTAAATACAAAGTTTTCGAGGAATTCCTAAAAAATAGCATAAATGTCTAAAAGTAACATAAAGTCTAGAAAGAGACCAGTAGCAGTGGGATAAATTAATGGTGTATGATATCTTGATGACAAAGCCTGGAACTAGTAATCACGAAACTCGATACCTAGGTCCTCCACACATGTCATACGATGTAGCAAGCCCAAACGATCTATGTATTGCCGATTGGGTATCCCATAAGTCTTGTCGACAATATATGTCACGACCCAAAATTCATTATAGGTCATGATGACGCCCAACGACGCTGTTAGGCAAGCTAACAGTGAACCATCTAAATAACAGTTCATGTTATTACTTTTGGAATCATAAGTTTTAATTAATGAAAAATTTAATGCATTTAATTTCATGGATACATACAATTTTAGTAAGATGCAAAATAAAAGGTGACAATATTAATTAAAATCATTAACATCTTCTAGAATATCCCAAAATTTGATGTCATGAGTATATGAGCATCTACTAGAAAGTACAATAATAATACAACATCTGTCTCGAATGTATAATAGACAGATGAACATAAATTAACATGATAGAGATTCTGTGTGCTGCGGATCATATCATGGGATGCATCTCACCTTAAACTCCCCTCAATAGTTGCGCCCTTGTGCCCGAATGAACATCAGAAATATACCTGCACAATAAATGCAGAAGTATAGCATGAGTACGTAAATCAATGCATACCCAGTAAGTATCTAGCCTAACCTCGAAGGAGTAGTGACGAGGGGTTGACATTGACACTTACTAGTGGTCTAATAAATCAAATATAATAAAGTATACAAGTATGAAACATGGTAAATAAACAGTGAGAACAGATATATGCAAATAATACGGTCTATGACTGAACATGGAACACAAAGTCCTCAAATACCGGATAGCTCCTCATATGGAATACGTAATGGTCAACGCCAAATCAACGGTCACATCTCGATTGAGGAAAACTCACGAGTACGCGGACTCCTTATCAAGTATTTCACACGAGTTTGCCGAGGCAAGCAGCCTGATCCCATAAGAGTAAAGGCATGAATTCCTCTAAATATTATCCATAACATAAATATTATCCACAACTTATATAGTCTATATCCATAAATCATCCAATTTCATCCATGAATTGACCCTCAAATCTAGGATTTATTATTATTCAACTTTGGGGCTCAAAATCCTAATTTCTACAATTCAAACACGGATAAAAATAGTAACCAACAGAAATAATCATGGGAAAACATAAAAATAAAGGTTATATATTTACCCCCTTGTTGAAACGAGAACAACGCCTCTAATGGAGCTCTAGAACTCAAGATGTGCTCAAAATACTAAAATGCTCGGTCTGCCCATTTAAAACACTACCCAGGTAATTTTTGTTCTTCGCCTTCGTGGAACACCTTCACGTTCACGAAGAGAAAATTTTCGCGTTGAACGGTCAACCCAGAATTCCTTCTTCGTGTTCGCGGGACCACTCTCGCATTCATGAAGAACAAAAGTTCGTACCAGAAACCAATAATCTTTCTCGACACGGAAATGTGCATAACTCTCTCATACGACTTCAGAATACAATGATTCTTGTTGCTACGGTTCCGTAATTGCGATACGGATCTAATGGTTCAATCTAATCACAAATCAAAGGTCGTTTGCTATATATGGTACCGTTAATGCCCAAAGAAACGACGTTGAAACATCAAATAAGAGCGCGACACAACCCAAACCCATCTGAAACACACCCGAGGCCCTGTCCAATCACACCAACCAGTCCCAAAACATAACACAAACCTACTCGAGACCTCAAATCACACCAAACAATATCAAAACTATGAACCGCACATCAATTCAAGTCTAATGAACTAACGAACTTTTAAACTTCTAAAACTCATGCCGAAGCATGCCAAATCAACCCGGAATGACCTCAAATTTTGTATGCAAGTCCCAAATGATACAATGGACCAATACTAAGTACCGGAACCACAGTCTAGGCCCGACGGACCTCAATCTTCGCCAAAAAGCATCAAATCAGATCAACTTTTGCCAATTCCAACTTTTGCCAAAAAGCATCAAATCAACCTACGGACCTCTAAATCCAAATCCGGACATACGCCCAAGTCAAAATCACCATACGGACCTAACAAAATTGTCAAAACTTTGATCCTAGGTCGTTTACTCAAAATCTAACTTTGGCCAACTCTTTCAACTTAAAGCTTCTGAATTGAGAATTATTCTTCACTCCGAACTTCTCAAAAACTGAAACCAACCACGCGTGCAAGTCATAATACATGAAGTAAAGCTACTCAAGGTCTAAAACCGCCTAACGACATGCTAGAGCTCAAAATGACCGGTTAGGTCGTTACATTCTCCCCCACTTTCCAAGAATCGTCCCCGAGTTTCCCAAAATCACAGTTTAACACCTCGTGCACCTATCTGTGCCACCACAACCCATATAAGCACATTAGCTCAAGCCAGACTAAAGGTCTTTCCTGCTACCTTAGCCCACAATCCTTATAATCAAATTCCAACATCCGTAATTCTCTACCAGGTCTAATTCTAACGTACGAACACTGCCTCAATCTCAACACGCTATACCAAAATATGATCATGTACCCATGCTGAAATCACACAATGCATCGCATAATTCGTATGCCCATGATAATAACTTCCAACCACAATAGCTGCAAATTCACAAATCCAATGCCTGTAGTATACCTCATAACACATATAAGTCTAGTTACAACCCTCGCAATACTTCAATGATGAAAGGGATGTGTATAAACTCATAACCACCTACCAAATCAATAACTCATGGAGTGTCTCTGCTTGACAAGAACCATTGCTTCATTTTGAGCTAATTAGTGATATTTTCCCTCTAATATACATTATACAAATCCGATTGCATTCATTTGAGGTCCAAAAACCTCATCTCACCCAGTACAAGCTACTCGGGCAATAAGCCACCTCAAACACCGTCTAAAATCTCATATGACATCATCAATGCGCTAATAAGATACAACTCGAATATGACCCATACGGAAGAACGAATTCTGGCGAAGAACTACCCAACCCGCATAAGATTCAAATCAACCAGGAAAATGCTATGAACCTATCTCAAGGGTAAGAAATAAACATATGAAATAGTATAAGGAACCGTACCTAACTTGATACCGTTGCGGTGCACAACCCGCCGAACATCATACCGTGGAGGTGTGCCACCCGATCCACACCTAACAATAAATAAGGAAATACCTGTCAAGCCATACTGCTCATACCCACAAAATGCCCGAATATCGACCATAACACGCCTAGTGCATAAATACAACTCTGGGGAGACGGATAGCGTCATGCGCTATAAAAGCCAAGCACGAATAAGGTGCATATAACAACCAACATCCCAAGAGCCATCTCGCTCATATAATACCACAAATACACAAAGGTCACAATACACATGCTAATAATCAAGCGGCCTTACAACCCTCATGACATGCAAGAGTAGCACCCAAAATAGACGAAGGCAGAAATATCACCCATCACGTCCGAAAGCCAATCCATAAGTGATGCCATGCCGAATAAGCACATTTGATCTAGTGTAGAATATGCTTTCACATTACGCCTACCAACGGACCTCAAGAAGATTCCGATTATCCTAAAATATGTCAATGACCTTCCAATGATCCACCATGACCCTATCCATGACACATACAATCTACCGTCCAATACGTAACAACTTCCATAGTCCGCAACCAAGGGAATAGAGCATCTCACAGACATAAAATATCATGCACCACTTCTGCAGCACCACCACAACTCCTCGACACCCAATTGATAATAAGCACTGAACATCGTACAAGAATGAGTGGGAAGGAAATGAAGACATAAGCTTCAATGGAATTAAACCACATGACGAGGAATCAAGAAGGGAATATATCCGTACGTATCCGCAACTAGAATTGCTCATGACTGGTGAGACCTAAGTGAACCTAGAGCTCTGATACCAAGTTGTCACGACCCAAAACCCACTATAGGCCATGATGGCGCCCAACGATGCCGTTAAGAAAGCCAACGGTGAACCATCTAAATAACTATTCATTTTATTACTTTTGAAATCATAAATTTTATTAAACAAAGAATTTAATGCATTTAAAATCATGGATACATACAATTTTAGTAACATGCAAAATAAAAGGTGACAATATTAATGAAAACCATTAACATCTACAAGCAATTCTCAAAACCTAGTGTCACAAGTACATGAGCATCTACTAGGAAGTATAATAATAATACAACATCTGTCTGGAATTTATAATAGACAGGATACCATAAATGAATATGATGGAGACTCCGTGTGCTCCGGATCGTACCATGGGATATAGCTCACCTTGCTTGGTATTATGATGTTGTGATTATTTGGTAAGGAAGGGTGAAAAGCACGAAGGGTGATATCGTGCACTTGCTTTTATATTATTATCATGTGAGGATGAGAGTAAAATCACGAAGAGTGATGTCGTGTACTTGCTTTATTATTTTATTATGTGAGGATGAGAGTAAAAGCACGAAGGGTGATGCCGTGCAAATTTATTGATTTCATTGCGATTTATCTTGATACTTGGAATGTGAACTTGAATTGGTGGTTTCGTTATTTAGTTTGGAAAGAGGTTTACTTGGTGATTTTTTGCTTATTGTTTTCGCTTATTGTTCCCTTTACATGTCCCTATTCCACTGTTATATTTGATTCTTTATCTGTTATTTTGTCACTTCTTGATATATAACTACATAGGCTTTTAGTAGGTGTCTTCTCCTAGCCTCACCACTACCTCATCAATGTTAGGTTCGACACTTATTGAGTACATTGGGTTGGTTGCAGTCATAGTGTACTTCTGTATTCTTGGTCAGATCCGGATATTGTTACCATCGGAGTCCCGAGAAGTACTCAACAGATATTACGATAGGGAGTACCACGATTTACCTCATGAGAAGTTCCCACGAATCCCTAAGTTTCCCCACCCTGTTGAGTTCTTGAAGTTATTTTTTATAATTTAGGATTTTTTCAAGTGATTTGATATTAGGAGAATGAGTAAATGATGAAACATTATATACTTAATCCTGAATCACTCACCTTTTCTGAGTATTTGAAGTGCATGGGTCGAAACACTTCCAAAAGCTCTCAAATATGTCTTAAAATAAAGTGAATTTATCTCTCCCAAATGTAACTTGTATTTATAATATTTTGCCCAAGTTATACCCACCGATTCATGGTCAAGATGTGCTAGAATGGACCACTGTTTATGTCGCACTTCACGCTCCCATATCGGCCAAAAGGGCTCTCTGAACTCACTGCTCTGCCCACCGTGACGCGGTGCTCTAGCACCCAAACGAGCTCTCTGATAGCCTTTAGTAAAACTAAAATGACCAGATCGGTTGTTTTGAGCTATAGTATGATGTTCGGTAGTTTATGGACTTGAGTATCTCCACTTCATATTTTATGACTTGTACGTGTGGTCAGAATTGAATTTTGGGAAGTTCGGAGTTGATTCGGAAGAAAAATTCTCAATTCGGAAGCTTTAAGTTGGAAGAGTTGACCAAGGTTTAACTTTTGAGTAAACGGCCTTGAAATAAGTATTTGAATGTTCCAATAGGTTCGTATGATGATTTTGGACTTGGGCGTATGTTCGGGTTGAGTATCGGGTGGCCCGGGAACATTTTGACGCTAATTTTGGAAATTTAGCATTTTGAGGGTTTTAGAAATTCCTAAGTTTGATATGAAGTGGACTTTGGTGTTATCGATATCCGTTTGGAATTTCGAGCCTTGGAATAGGTTCGTATCCTGATTCATGAATTGTACGTAAAGTTTGGCATCATTCCGGAATGTTTAGATATGATTCAGACGCATTCGTCGATGTTTGAATGTTAGAAAGTTGAAAAAAGGATTTTGATCGTTGATTTATGATTTTGATGTTACTCATGGCGTTTTGAGCCTTTGGATAAGTTTGGATAAGGTATTGGGACTTATTGGTGTGATTGGACGGGGTCCTAGGGGCCTTGGGTGCTACTCGTGGTGGTTTCGGACCAAGTTTGGGTGTTTTGAGGCTGCTAGTTGCTAGTGCTGGTTTCGTGCTTCGCGGTCGCGAGTGGACTTAGGCGATCGCGGAGAAGGATTTTTGGACTGTTGGGAAGTGTTCATCGCGAACGCAATGAAGAGTCCGTGAACACGGAGAAGGATCTGGGTTACCCTTCGCGAACGCGACAGGGAATCGTGAACGCGTAGAAGGATGGAGAGCCGGGGGACCTGGAGCCGTTAAGCCTTCGTGAATCCGGCGCTTTTACCGCGAACGCGAAGCTTTAGGATCTAAAAGCTTCACGAACGCGACTTGGTGGTCGTAAACGCGTAGAGTAAATTTTGGCAGTAGTACTTTTGGCCTTCGCGATCGTGATGGGGCTTCCGCGATCACGAAGAGGAAAAAGCCTGGGCAGACTTCAATTTATTTCGGGTTTTGGCTCATTGCTTCCCCTTCTCACATGGTTTGGACGATATTTGGTGCTCTTCAAGGGGATACTTTTATCATCTATTGCAAAGTCAGTAATTACCATGTATTAAAAGTTAATTACATGGATTCTGTGAGGATTTAACATGGAAATTTGTGAAATTTGTGGCATTTTTGAAGAAAAACCTAGAAATCGTATTTTTAGACTTTGGCCACGAAATTGGACATGGAATTAGGAATAAATTATATATTTGCATTCGTGGTGTTATGGGTAATGTTTATCTTCGAAAATTTTCGAAATTCGAGCATGTGGCCCCGAGGGTTGACTTTGTTGACTTTTCGAGCGGAGTTGGAAATTGTTATAAATTGATTAATTAGGAGTGTTGGAGTATATTTTTATTGTTTTTCATGTTGTTTGACTAGTTTTATATTGATGGACATCGATTTCAGGTCTTAGAGAGGCATTTGAGCCGATTATCGAACTTCAGAGCGAGGTAAGTCTCCTGTCTAACCTTGTGAGGGAAAAACTACCTCGTAGGTGTGTATTTGTCATGTGCTACTTGATGTGGGGGGCACATACGCACGAGGTGACGAGAGTCTGTACGTAGCTAATATGATGTTTACGTCCAGGTAGACTTAGGACTTTATCATGCAATATTTGTATTATCTAAATTCAACTTGTTAGTTTAATTACCTAAGATTTATAAATGAAATGTGATTAGAGATAATGTTATATAGAATATCATTACCTTGAGTTGTTGCCAAGATATTCGAAAATTGGTAAAAGTCATGATTGCTTTACGTTCTCGTTTTTATATTTCAAACTTGTAGCCCAAAATTCGATAAGTTTCTTCTCTTCCTGGGGATCGCGCCGAACACCTCGATAGTATATGTATATATAATATGCACCCGTGGATCGGGCCATATGATCTCGGCAGTGTATGTACACGACTATATGGATCGGGCCGAATAACCTCGGCATAATTCGTGCGTAAAATCGCTAGGAGTCCAAATACTCATGAGATTACCCTCTTGATTGAACTTGAAAATTTCATGATATTCATCTATGACATGAGATCGGATATTTAATTGATGGTTCTTTTTTGTTGAGATAGCATGTGCCACCTGAGGATTTTTAAAATGATGATATTTTGCTAACGGATTTTGTTATCTATTGTTCCTTGCCCTATTGATCCCGTTGTATTTTATTTCCTGCTTATGATTCCTGCATTTTATTTATTGGACCACTAGTAAGTGTCGATGTTGACCCCTTATCATTACTTCTACGGGGTTAGGCAAGATACTTACTGGGTACGCATTGATTTACGTACTCATGCTACACTTCTACAGTAAATGTTCAGGATCTGACAGGTTCATTTGGTGGTCATTTAGGTGCGTAGGTGCAGCTGCTGAGGGGACTATATGGTGAGATGTATTCCATGGTATGATTCATAGAACACAGAGTCTCCATCATAAGTATTTACTTTATCCTGTTTATTTTGTATTATAGACATATGTTGTATAGCTATTGTACTTCCTAGTAGATGCTCATGCACTTGTGACATCGGATTTTGGGATGCTCTATAATTTGATTGTGGTTTGCTTAGCATTGACACACTTTTATTATTTATTCTACTTAAATTGTAAGTTTTCCATGATTTTAATGCATTAATTCCTTTATCTAATAAAGATTCATGATTTCAAAAATAATAAAATGAATAGTTGAGTTGGTATTTCACTGTTGGCTTGCCTAACGGTGACGTATGGTGCCATCATGACCTATAGTGGAAATTGGGTCATGACAACTTGGTAGAGCTCTAGGTTCACTTAGGTCTCACGAGTCATGAGCTAGTCTAGTAGACTCTTGCGGATCGGTACTGAGACGTATGTACTTATCTTCGACAGGCTACAGGGTTATTAAGAGCACTTCCCATCTTGATTCCTTGTCGTATGATTTGATTCCATTGAAGCTTATGCCTTCATTTCCTTCCTACGCATTCTTATATGATGATGAATGCTTGTTATCAATTGGGCATCGAAGAGTTGTTATGGTGTTGCAGATGTGGTGCAGGATGTTTCTCCCTGTGTATTCGGGCATGCTATTATCATCGCCTTGTGGAAGGGTGTTCAATTATTTCAGCCTAGTGTTAGTGTTGCCTACGGTTTTGAGGCTATGCACAGTGTATTATGATGTTCATGTGCTGTTATCATGTAGTATTTCTGTAAATGGTGGAGTGTTTATTTATGTGTCGCTGCAGTGAATGCTTGAAAAGAGGATTACTTGGTTCATGGTTTAGTGGTTCGGCATATAATCCCGGCGGAGGAAAGGTAATCGAACTATGGGTGTTCAGGCCATGGTTGACGGAGTAGCGAGACTTGATATTATAGAACATGGTGGAATTGTAATTTGTGATGTAGTGTCGTCGTGGTTATTGGAAAGCATTACGAATCCTCGGTGTTATGGTCTCCTTTGGTTTGCCTCCGGGGCAGGGTGTTGTCGGATGGTGCCTGAGCAGCAATTATCAGAGATGGCAGTGTAAGGTGGCTTCTAAGTTGAATCGGTGTTTCTAATGTTGATGGCTCGAGAGATATGATCTTTGTGGAGGCTTAGAGTTGGTGGAAATTTATCCGTTCGGGGGCTACAAAGATGAATTATGATTTAAGATAGTATTTTGGCAGTGAAGGAGGACGAAGGACATGGTGGGAGGTGTCTCGCGGTTGTTGAATTGCTAGCAGGTCAAGTATCAACATCAGAGTTCAAGAGGTTTCTTAAGGTGATGGTTTAACCAAAGTGGGAGTGGCAGAGTAGCGTCTGGATTCTTTGGTAGGATAGCCACATACTTCGATAAAGTTTAGAGCGATTTGGGGATCATGGTGGACAATGACTAAGTCTATAAATATCATTTTGGATGGTGGCTACTGTACTGAGGGAGGTTGAATATGACAAAAAGGAGTTTACTTGGAATAAAGAGGGTTGTAAAAGCTTGATTACCGTTTTGGGATGCAACATGAATTCGAGTTTTGGAACGTATTGTTGGACCTGCAGTTGATGCTAATGTGGAATGAACGGACTCTTACAGCTGGTGGACAAGCACGAGCTCAAGTTGGTTTACTGATTTCGTGGTAGTTGTAACTAGAGAATTGCCGTTGGAAGATGTCGATGTGGATTTACATAGGTGGGCTATCTCCTGTGAGCAGGTTAGCGGTTGTGTAATTTTGATGAATTTACTATGAAGAGTTTTACTTTATACCTAAAAGGAGGCATGTACTGCGATGTGAGCTTGGATCGCTTGAAGAAAATGGTACGACTGTCAGGAGGTCAAATATGCAATTGTGGCTAATAACTTGGAATGTTTTATGAAAAGTTTAATAGGAGATTGTGAGAAATTTGGTAGGTTAACAGTGCGAGATTATGGTAACTGAGAAGGAGGAGTTAATGTGGGTTCTTGATTTGTGTGGTTGTAGCGTAAATCTAAGTGGGGGAGTCTACTGCCTATGAATATGTCATGTGGTTATGTGCCTTGCAATTTCGGTTATCGATACGTTGGTGGATCAGATATGACTAAGGGGAGAAAACATCAAGAGTATTTCGGGCAAGGAACTTGATGAATGTATGCTACATTTCACCTTATCAGTTCGTGTGTAGATGTTGGGATGAGTCAGAGTTTATGCTTCTTGTGGATGTGATGTACAAGGAAAAGAATTCATGCAGTTGCTTCTTTGAGAGTGTTCATGTGCTAACAGAGCGCTAGAGTTTGGTTATACTCGGGACCAGGTCAAAGTGGGTGACTCTCAAAATTCTAGTAGGTTCAAGAATTAAAGTGCGGTATCTAAGGGTGAGGACTGGGTTTATAGAAGAGTGTGAAGGATACTTGGGTAATTTCTATGTTATCATCGGGTCTGCCGTGCCGTGTTGGAGAATTGGGAGAAACAAATTAGGATTCACAGGAGCTCCTTCAGAATGGGTGTATCAGTTGGGGGGGG
>AWOL01S0205038.1:53683-77394 GCA_000715115.1 Nicotiana otophora
TGAGACGATGTGGTTTCATGATTTGGGTCACTCAGGATGAGTGTTGTTTAAGGTCTGTAATGTGTTTGAATAGAACTATTATTTCGAAGGCAAGTCAAGAGTAAATTAGAAGAAGTTGAGTCAGTTAGTAATGGCTTGAATCAGCATAGTTGTGGAAATGACCAGTTCCTTCAGTGTATTAAGCTAGATAGGTGATTCGTGTTTATACGTACGGGCTTGACCGCCACCGTAATTTGATTGATTTGAAGGTATTTGATTCAAATGGCCTTGTTCTGTGTAAATGGGTCTCGAAAGAGTTATGGTAGTTTAGACCACAACTTGAGTTCTGTGTCTTTTGCGAATATGGGGAGTTGGTCATGTGTTGCAATTATTCTTCAGAGATTGGTTAAGTGAAAGGTTCTAGCCAATGAATTGTTTATCCTACTCGTGATTCCAGAGTTATGATGAAATTCTTGTACTCTCATCTAGCAGCATGATAAGTGCAGTGAGTGGTATGGGATTGGAATTAAGGATCCAAGGTTGCAATCTAGTTTTGACAGGAATGTCACGAGCTCGGAAGAGCTGGGGAGGGATTTCAGATGTTTATAGTATGCTGGCACTATTTTCGGGCAGCCTAAGGGTGGTTCGTTTTGTGGTAGAAGTGTTGGGTATTGAAATGCGGATGCTTGACTAGTACTATAGAGATATCATGGTCGATGGCCATTGATGTTCAGATTTTACTACCTAGTGCAAAAGGTTGTGGGAGTATATACTACGGGGAGATCGTATAAGTGTGATGTGTTATTCATTTGATTGTTAGAGAATAAAAGAAGATATAGAGATTTTCGTTCTGTCACTGATTGGAGAATTTATGTCTGAGAGACGCTCTATTCCTTTGCTTAAAGATTGTGGGAGTTGTTCCCGATTTGACGGTTGATCGTATGTGTCATGGCTAGGGTCATTGTGGATTTTTGGAAGGTTATTAACCTATTTTGGGATGACTGGAATCGGCTTTGAGGTCTTTGGGTAGGCCTTACGTGAATGTGTATTTTATACCAGATCAGATATGCTTATTCAGCATAGCATTGCTTACGGATGAGTCTCCGGGCATGGTGGATGATATTCCTGCCTTAGTCTATTTTAGGTGCTACTCTTTTATGCCACGTGGGTTATGCGATGGCTTAGTTATTCACATGTGTGTTGTGGTCCTATGTATCTTGTAGTGTTATATGAGCGAGATGGTTCTCGAGATGCAGGTCGTTTATTGCATCTTAGTCGTGCTCGAGTTTTGTAGCGCATAACGCTATCCGTCTCCCAGGGTTGTATTTATGCACTTGGCGTGTTTGTGATTGATATTTGATCATTTCGTCAGTTTGAGCATTATGGCTTGATGGGTACTACCCTATCGATTGTCATGTGTGGATCGGGTGTCACGCTGCCACTGGTATCGTGTGTGGATCGGGTTGCACTCCGCAACAGTGAGATGTTGAGTACGATTCCTTATACTTATTTTGTGTGCCTTGTTTCTCATCTCTGAGATAGGTTCATAGCATCTGTTTGGCCGTTTTATTCGTTACGCGTACTGGGTACTTCTTTACCAGAGTTTGTTTTTCCTTATGGGTCATATTCGAGTTGTAGCTCATTGGAGCATTGATGGCATCATATGAGATTTTAGATGTTGTTTGAGGTGGCTTATTGCCCGAGCAGATTGTACTGGATGAGACGAGGTTATTAGACCTGAAATCAGTGCGATCGGATTTATGTAAGGTATACTAAAGAGAAAATATAACTATTCAGATCAGAATGAGGTAATGGTTCTTGTCAAGCGGACAGACTCCATGACTTATTGATTTGGCAGGAGGTTATGAGCTTCTACGTGTCGTTTTCATCATTACAGTATTGTGAAGGTTGGATCAGGGCTTATGCGCGTTATAAGGTATACGACAGGCATTAGGTTAGTGAATTTGCAGCTTCTACGGTTTGAGGATGTTATTATGGGCATATGAATTATGCGGAGCATTTTGCGGTTTCAGCATAGGTGCATGATCAAATTTGGTACAGCTGGTTCAGATTGATACGGTGTTTGTATGATAGAATCAGGTCTCATGGAGAACTTCGGATATTGAAATTTGATTCTAAGGCTTGTGGGCTAAGGTAAAAGGAAGGATCCTTAGTCTGGATTGAGCTAATGTGCTCACATGGGTTGTGGTGGAACGGATAGGTGCCCGAGGTGTTAAACAATGGTTTTGGGCAATTCCAGAGCGATTCTTGGCACGTTCGAGGACGAACGTATGTTTAAGTGGGGGAGAAAGCAACGATCCGATCGGTTGTTTTGAGCTCTAGCATGTCGTTCAGCAGTTTGAGGCCTTGAGTAGCTTCACTTCATGTTTTATGACTTGTACGTGTGGTCAGAATTGAATTTTGGAAAGTTCGGAGTTGATTCAGAAGAAATATTCTCAATTCGGAAGCTTTAAGTTGGAAGAGTTGACCAAGATTTGAATTTTGAGTAAACGACCTCGAAATCAGGACTTGAAGGTTTCAATAATTTCATATGATGATTTCAAACATGGGCGTATATTCGGGTTGAGTATCGGGTGGCCCGGGAACATTTCGACGCTTATTGTGGAAAGTTGGCATTATGAAAGTTTTTGAAATTCCTAAGTTTGATATGAAGTGGACTTTGATGTTATCGATGTCCGTTTGGAATTTAGAGCCTTGGAATAAGTTCGTATCATGATTCATGACTTGTACGTAAAGTGTGAAGTCATTTCGAAATGTTTATATATGATTCGGACGCGTTCGTCGAAGTTTGAATGTTTGAAAGTTGAAAGAAGGATTTTGATCGATGATTCACAATTTTGATGTTATTCATTGCATTTCAGGCCTTTAGATAAGATTAGATAAGGTATTGGGACTTTTTGGTGTGGTGTTACGGGGTCCTGGGGACCTCGGGTGTGATTCGGGGTGGTTTCGGACCAAGTTTGAGTGTTTTGAGGCTGCTAGTTGCTGGTGTTGGTGTCGTGCTTTTCGATCGTGTGTGGACTTACGTGATCGCGAAGAAGGATTTTTGGACTATTGATGTTCATTGCGAACGTGACGAAGAGGTCGCGAACGTGGAGAAGGAGCTGGGTTACCCTTCGCGAACGCGACAGGGGGTCGCGAACGCATAGAAGAATGGGGAGCGGGGGGACCTGGAGCCGTTAAGCCTTCGCGAATGCAGTGCTTTTACTGCAAACGCAAAGCAATAGCATCTAAAGGCTATGCAAATGCAACTTGGTGGTCACGAATGCGTAGAGTAAATTTGGGCGGCAATATTTTTGGCCTTCGAGATCGCGATGGGGCTTCCGCGATCGCGAAGAGGAATAAGCCTAGGCGGACTTCGATTTATTTCGGGTTTTGGCTCATTTCTTGCCCTTCTCACATGGTTTGGGCGATATTTGGAGCTCTTCAAGGGGAGATGTTCATCATCTATTGCAAGGTAAGTAATTACCACATATTGTAAGTTAATTACATGGATTCCATAAGGATTTAACATGGAAATTTGTAAAAATTGTGAGCTTTTTGAAGAAAAACCTAGAAATCGTATTTTTGGACTTTGACAACGAAATTGGACATGCAATTAGGAATAAATTATATATTTGAGTTCGTGGTGTTATGGGTAATGTTTATCTTTGAAATACTTTTGAATCCGGGCACGTGAGCCCGAGGGTTGACTTTGTTGACTTTTCGAGCGGAGTTGGGAATTGTTATAAATTGATAATTAGGAGTGTTGGAGTATATTTTTATTGGTTTGCATGTTGTTTGACTAGTTTCAGATTGATGGGCATCGACTTTAGGTGTTAGAGAGGCGTTGGAGCCGATTATGGAACTTCGGAGCGAGGTAAGTCTCCCGTCTAACCTAGTGAGGGGGAAACTATCTTGGAGGTGTGTATTTGTCATGTGCTACTTGTTGTGGGGGCCACATACACATGAGGTGACGAGAGCCCGTACGTAGCTAATATCATATTTACGTCCGGGTAGACTTAGGACTTTATCATGCAATATTTGTATTATCTGAATTCAACTTGTTAGTTTAATTACCTAAGACTTATAAATCAAATGTGATTAGAGATAATGTTAGATCGAATCTCATTACCTTGAGTTGTTGCCAAGATATTCGAAAATTTGTAAAAGTCATGATTACTTTACGTTCCCATTTTTATATTGCAAACTTGTAGCCCGTAATTCAATAAGTTTCTTCTCTTCCCGGGGATCGGGACGAATGCCTCGACAATATATGTATATATGAGATGCATCCATGGATCGGTCATGATATTCGTCTATGCCCTGAGATCGGATATTTAATTGATGGTTCTTATTTGTTGAGATAGCATGTGGAACCTGGGGATTTTTAAACTGATGATATTTTGCTAACGAATTTTGTTAGCTACTATTCCTTACCCTATTGATCCTGTTATTTCATGCCTGCTTATAATTCCTGCATTTTATTTATTGGACCACTAGCAAGTGTTGATGTTGACCCTTCGTCACTACTTCTCCGGGATTAGGCTAGACACTTACTGGGTACGCGTTGATTTACGTAGTCATGCTATACTTCTAGACTAAATGTGCAGGTACATATATGTCTGGTGGTTTTTTGGGCGCAAAGGCGCAACCATTATGGGAACTTTATCGTGAGCTACGATCCGCAGCATGCAGAGTCTCCATCAGAGTTATTTATATTTTTCTATCTAAATTGTATTCCAGATAGATGTTGTATTTTATTATATTTCTTAATTGATGCTCATGCACTTGTGACACCGGGTTTTGGGGGCTTCTTAGGGTTGTTTGGTATGGTAGTGCATATAATTATTATTATTTTACCTTGTAAATTTTACTTTATACTATTTAAGTAATGAAAATTATGATTTCAAAATACTAAAATGAGTAATAAAGTTGATCAATCAGTGTTGGCTTGCCTGACGACGGTGTTAGGCACCATCACGACCTTTAGTGGATTTTGGGTCGTGGCAGCTTGGTATCAGAGCTATAGGTTCACTTGGGACTCACGAGTCATGAGCAAGTCTAGTATAGGCTTGAGGATCAGTACGAAAACGTCTGTACTTATCTTCGAGAGGCTGCAGGGCTGTTAGGAGCACTTCCCTTCTTGAATCGTGACATGCACTCGTTCTAGTAGATACATCTGCCTCTAATAATGTGTTTGTTAAACTTTTAAGTTTCAATGATGACAATAGCAAATACCTAACCAATTCTAATATATGCAAGAACTTAGGAACTTGGAAGGAAAGAAATGCAAATGCTGAAGTTGATAAAAGGAAAGAAATCAAGCCAGTGTCGAATTAAGCAAAGTCTGGAGCAAATCACTCTAGATAAGGATGAACAATCAATTTCGGGAATAAAGGAAAATCTGTGGAGAAAGAAATCAGAAGATCATGATTGACAGAATCCAAATTTCGACAACAAACAAAATAAAGTTGGAGTGATTGTAGATCAATTAACTACAGGCCGATGATTGCTCCTGAAAATAAGGAAAATACAAGTAAAGAAGCGCATATCTAAGAATTGAATCCAGCCTTCTTTTGTGAACTGGATTTAGAGGCAACCCTTGGGTCAAATCGCTTAGAATATTCCTTGTCTCAATCAATCTGTCTGCTCAAGATTTTCAATGACTTTGACGACAAGAAGAACTCAAGACCTGCCTATATGAAGAACTGAAGGACAGAAGAAAGATTTACACAACTCCATATACAAGTTTCTATACCTTTCTAGTTCTTAGTACAAATACTGTATTCTTGAGTTTACTAGTGTTACAAAAGATAGGACGAGAGAGAAAACAGTCAAGAAGTTGTGTCAAGCATTGAGAACCATTGTAACTGAACTTCGTTAGTGGTGAACGAACAAAGACCACAACTACTGTAATTGTTCACATATTGAAGATCTAAGAGAACCCTTGTAACCCAAAGGAACTAGATGTGGGTACCACAATGGGACTCGAACTAGTATAAAAACTCTGATCATTTACTGTTTTTTTATTTCTGTTTTTTTATTTTCTGCCAAATTCTAAGTCTTAAGAGAAAAGGAGTCGACTATTACTCAAATTACTTAACTAATTTTTAATTGGCCATAATTCACCCCTCCCCTCTTGAGTTTCGATTGGTATCAGAGCAAGGTCTCACAAAGTATTACTTAACCGCAAGTGAGAAAAAAATCTTGGGATCAAACACAATCATTGGAGAACTCTTTCAAGAAGGAACCTCTTAAGGAAGACCATCTTACTTTAATGGTGAGCACTTTTCACAATAGAAGGTGCGTATGGAAACCTACACAAAATCATATGACATTAAAGTCTGGTGCATGATTAAAGAGGGAAATCTCCCCAATCCACCAAAGAAGGATAAAGATGATGAAGTTCAGGTATCATCTGACCCTTTTGATTTAGATTATTATACTAATGAACAAGCTTTTATTGTTCAAGTGAATGTCAAGGCAAAAACTCTCTTGTACAATTCCATAGGTGAAGAAGAGTATGAAAAGATATCAAGTTGTGAAACTATAAAAGAAATGTGGGACAAACTAGAAGTCACCTATGAAGGTACAAACAAAGTCAAAGAGACAAGAATAAATCTTCTGATTCATGACTATGAATTGTTTCAAATGATGGATGGTAAATCAATTGAAGAAATATTCTCAAGATTTAGCAAAATCATTGGAGACCTGAAATCATTCGGAAGACCTCTAAAAACCAGAGAACAAGTCAGGAAAATTCTCAGAAGCTTACCCACTGTATGGAAGCCTAAGCTTATTGCCTTAGAATGTAAAGACCTTGATAAAATCACATATGATGAATTGCAAGGAGACATCATAAAATTTGAAAAGACTCATCTAAATAGACGAGCACTAGAAGAGAAAAAGAAAAATGTAGAAGTAACTACAGTCGAGTCTGAAAATGAAGAAGAAGAAGAAGGATAAGAGCAGGAGGAAAACATAGCAATGCTATCTAGGGTAGTATCTAATATGATGAGAAGAACTAGATAAGGAAGAAAGGGCAAACAATTTACCAGAAAAGGAAGGCCATCAAATAAAAATGACAAAAATGATGGAATGTCCTATGAATGCGGAAAATTTGGACATATACAAGTTGAATGTCTGGAATTAAAGAGGAAAATCAATATAGGCTTTCAAAAGAAGAAATCTTTTGGAGCATGGAGCGATGAAGAAGTGTCTGAAAATGAAGAAATGGCCAACATGTGTTTCGTGGTAGTAGGCGGAAGTGATGATGAAGAATCAGAGAATGAACTAGATGAAAAGCTAAGTCTGATGGAAATCGGAGAAACTAATGTGGTACGTGCCTATCCTAAATGCATTGAACTCCAGGAATTTATTGATTTAGCTATGATTGATCTTGAAAAGGTTCTGCACGAACTTCGCAAAATCCAAAAAGAAAAAAAGTACTGAGAATTAAAACTGGAAGTTTGTGAAATTGAAAGAGACGTGCTTCAGGAAGAAGTCTATGAACTCCATCTTCAGTTAAATGGATTATGAAGATCCACCAGTTGTAGCTCTGTCTAGTCAAATAAGTCGACTACTAAGGTCCTATGAGGGAACCTTTTATCAGATCCCATGAGGGAACTGAACAGAGGCACCCTGCTTGTTTTTATTGCGGTAAATCTGGTCATTTTTCTAACAACTGTAGGTTTGGGAACAAAAAGGAGTGGTTCGGAGACCCAAAACAACAAATGAGGCTACCACCTCGAAATCTAACCAAAAGGACCCAAGAAAGCTTGGGTACCTAAGTAAAAGTGATTTGTTTGTGATGCAGGAACACCTCAAGAAAAATAGAAAAGCAAAATGGTATCTTGATAGCGCGTGTTCCATATACATGACATGAGACAAACAACTTTTTAAATCTATCAAAAATCTGAAGTCGATCAGTCACTTTTGGAGATAAATCCAAAGGAAACATCATTGGGTATGTAAATTCCTTTAAATTTAACATGTGAAGTAGATGAAGTCTATCTTGTGGACGAACTAGGATACAACTTACTCAGTATTAGTCAGCTATGTGACAACACATATGAGGTATGCTTTAAAAAGACTGGTTGGTTTATAATAGACAAATTAGGTAACTCAATTCTTTCTAGAAACAAAGAAAAGAATGTTTATAGTCTTAACAAATTAGATAATCTTAAAAATCATATCTGTCTAGCATCCATGATCGATGACCTGTGGTTATGGCATAGAAAATTACGTCATGCAAGCATGCATTCCTTTGAAAAGCTTTCAAAACAAGATCTAGTCATTGGTCTTCGAAAACTGAATTTTTTATAAGATCATATTTGTGATGCATATCAACTTGGCAAACATACTAGATCCTCTTTTAAACCAAAAAACATTATTTCTACTTCAAAACCTTTGCAATTACTTTACATGAATCGTTTTGGACCCACAAGGACATCTAGTATAAATGGTAATGTCATGACCTAAAATCCCAATGTGTCATGATGCCACCTAACACACTTGCTACGCAAGCTGACAATCACATAACAACTAAATAATTGAATGGAACATGCTTTATTAAACTCAACAACGGAAATATCTCATAAATATATGATAAAAGTAACTGAAACTCTACTACAACCATCCCAAAACCCGGTGTCATCGAGTACATGAGCACGACAACATCTCAACATAGAACAAACTCTAGTACAATTGTCTGAATAATAGAACAGTACTGAAGAAAATAAAAGGAAGGAGAGTCAAGGAGACATGCTTTCAACAACTAAAGCCCCACACTGATAAAATATGTCAAGTACAACTAGTATAAATCCTATAAGGCCTGCTGCGGCATGCATCCTGATCCACAATAATAATTAAGCCTATAAGGCCTGCTGCGGCATGCAGCCTGATCCACAATAACACTCACAACTCAGCTCTCAGGCCCAACTCGGTCATCAATCTCTCAAGGCTCACAACTCACAACATCGTACTACTCAAGCCAAACAATAATAATATATGATGTAACAATGAATGATAACAGAGACCGAGATATGATATAAAAATGAAGAATCATGACTGAGCACACAATTGAAGTTAAAGTAGATAACTCAAAACAATAGAAATAACCTCGCTAGGCCTCAATAGAATAAGCACATAGGCTAAACATATTTTTCTAACATGAATTATAGTTAAATTACTCTAACAAGTATTTTACGGATAGAACAAGACTTGATAACAACACATTCCAAAAGAATCAACCGAATCATGATTACCATGGTGCACGCCCACACGCCTGTCACCTAGCATGTGCGTCACCCCAACAGAACCTAAATAACACGATTTCCAGGGATATATGCCCTTACTTCCAAGTTTAGAAGTGTTACTTACCTCAAAGTGTGCAACTCAGTGCTCCAACAAACCCATGCCATGCGAATTGGCCTTCGAACAACTCGGATCTAGTCACAAACAACTTAATATAATCAATACAAGCTATAAGAATCGATTCCATACGATAAAGTTAAGATCTTTAACCAAATTCAAAAAGTCAATTCAAAAGGTCAATCCAAAAAGTCAACCCCGGGCACATGCCTCGGAACCCGACAAAATTCATAAAATTTGAACACCCATTAATTATGTGCCCAACTATATCAAAATTATTCAATTCCAATAACAAATCGACCCTCAAATCCCCAAATCTTACTCTCCAATACATAGACCAAAACCCCCCCAAATTTCACCTCAAACACTCATAATCTAGGTATAAACATCAATGAGTATTCAATATTTACGGACAAAAGTGATCATAAGGTTCTTACCTATTGAATTATAGTGAAATCCCTCTCAAACATCGCTCCTAGCCAAGCTCCACAAGTCCAAAAATGAGAGAAAACTCGAAAACCTCGTTTAAATCCTTCTGTCCATGCATCTCGCATCTGCGGACTCAGTAACAGCACCTGCGGTTACGCTTTTGCGAAAAATCCTTTATTTCTGCGAAGTCCACTAAAAACCCAACATGCCACTTATGCAGCCAAATCCCGCTTCTACGAGTCCGCTTCTGCGGTCCAAGTCCCGTAACTGCAGATCTTCTCCGCTTCTGCGACTCCAACTCCCCTATTAAAAATCCGCATCTGCGGCAACTTCTTCACACCCACGGGCTCGTAGATGCGGAAAGTACCTTGCATCTGCAGCCCCTTCCAAGCCCAGCCAAACTCCACATCTGCGCCTTCATGGCTACTTCGGCGGCTCTGCACCTGCGGCCAAAACCTCGCAGGTGCGGTCACACGAGAACTGAAACCACCAGATTTTCTCCAAGTCCAAACCTCAATCTAAATCACACCCGAGGCCCTCCGGACCCCACCCAAACATACCAACGCATCTTAAAACATGATACAAACTTAGTCAAAGCCTCAATCACATCAAAAACACGAATCACACCCCCAATTCAAGCCTAATGAAACTAATAAATTTTCAACTTCTAGAACCAATGCCGAAACCTATCAAACCAACTCCGATTGACCTTAAATTTTGCACACAAATCATAAATGAACTTTCATACTCGAACGGGTCTAGAATTATACCTGGAGTCTCAAATAGGTGTGGATCTCTTCTCCGCATCTCCCACTCGATTTCCCAAGTAGCCTCCTCAACTAGCTAGCCTCTCCACTAAACATTCACCGAAGCTATATTCTTTGATCTCAACTATCGAACTTGCCGATCCAAAATAGCCATCGACTCCACATCATAAGTTAAATCTCCATGTAACTGAACCGTGTTAAAGTCCAAAATATGAGACGGGTCACAATAATACTTCTAGAGCATGGAAACATGAAATACTGGGTGAACAGCCGATAGACTAGGTGGAAATGCAAGCTTGTAGGCCACCTCTCCAATCCTCACAAGCACCTCAAAAGAGCCAATATACCGATGGCTCAACTTGCCCTTCTTCCCGAACCCCATCACACCCTTCATGGGAGATACTCCGAGCAATACCCTCTCTCCCACCATATATGCAACATCACGAACCTTCCAATCAGCATAACTCTTCTGCCTAGGTTGTGCTGTACGAAGCTGATACGGAATCAACTTGACTTTCTCTAAGGTATCCTGAACAAAATCAGTACCCAACAACCTAGCCTCTTCCGGCTCAAACCAACCAACTAGAGATCGACACTTCCTCCCATATAAGGCCTTATAATGAGCCATCCGAATGCTCTATTAGTAGCTGTTGTTGTAGGCAAACTCAGCAAGCGGTAGAAACTGATCCCAAGAATCCTCAAAATCCATAACACAAGCACGTAGCTTATCCTCCAATATCTGAATGGTGCACTCGGACTATCCGTCAATTTGGGGGTGGAATGTTGTGCTCAGCTCAACCCGTGTGCCCAGCTCTCTCTGCACTGCTCTCTAAAACTACAATGTGAACTGTGTGATCTGATCAGAAATAATGGACACTGGAACACCATGAAGGCAAACAATATCGCGAATATATATCTCTGCCAGCTGCTCTGAAGAATAGGTAGTCATAACTGGAATGAAATGTGAAAACTTAGTCAATGGGTCCACAATCACCCAAATAGCATCGAATTTCTTCAAAGTCTATGGGATCCCACCAACGAAGTCCATGGTAACACGCTCCCATTTCCACTCAGGAATTGCAAGTCTCTAAAGCAAATCGTCCGGCCTCTGATGCTCGTACTTCACCTATTGACAGTTCAAGCACCGATCCACATACTCCACTATATCTTTCTTCATTCTCCTCCACTAATAGTGCTGCTTCAAGTCTTGATACATCTCTGTGGAACCCAGATGAATGGAATACCGCGAACTGTGGGCCTCCTCAAGAATTAACTCACGCAACCTATCCATATTGGGCACACAATTCTAACACTACATCCGCAACACCCCATTATCTCCAATAGAAACCTCCTTGGCATCACCGAGTTGTACCATGTCCTTAAGTACATGTAAATAGGGGTCATCATACTGACGCTCTTTGATGTCTCATACAAAGAAGACCGAGAAATCACGCAAGCTAGAACCCGACTAGGCTCCGAAACGTCTAATATCACGAACTAGTTATCCAAGGCCTGAACATCTAATGCTAGCGGTCTCTCACCAATTGGAATATATGCAAGGCTACCCATACTCACTGCCTTTCTACTCAAGGCATCGGCCACCACCTTGGCCTTCCCGGTATGATACAAAATGATGATATCATAGTCTTTTACAACTCTCTCCATCTCCGCTGCCTCAAATTTAGATCCTTTTGCTTAAACATGTTTTGTAGACTTTGATGATCTATAAATACCTCACAAGACACGCCGTAGAGATAATGCCTTTAAATCTTCAATGCATGAACAATTGCTGCCAACTCTAAGTCATGAACGGGGTAGTTCTTCTCATGGGGCTTCAACTGGCATGAAGCATAAGAAATCACCCTACCTTCCTGCATCAAGACACAACCAAAACCAATTCAAGAATTATCACAATACACTGTATATGAACTCGATGTTTAAGGTAAAACTAGAACTAGAGATATGGTAAAGGCAGTCTTGAGCTTCTGAAAGCTCTCCTCACACTCATCAGACCACCTGAATGGAGCACCCTTCTGGGACAATCTAGTCAAAGGTGCAACAATGGACGAGAAACCCTCCACACAACGACGATAATATCCGGACAAGCCAAGAAAACTTTGAATCTCAGTAGCTGAAGACGGCCCAGGACAACTCTAAACTGCTTCAATCTTCTTCGGATATACCTTGATCTCCTCATTGGACACCACATGCCCCAAGAACGCCACAGAATCAATCCAGAACTCACAATTGGA
The DNA here is from genome assembly GCA_000715115.1 of Nicotiana otophora. Lineage (NCBI taxonomy): Eukaryota > Viridiplantae > Streptophyta > Magnoliopsida > Solanales > Solanaceae > Nicotiana > Nicotiana otophora. The sequence continues at coordinate 66,486 of AWOL01S0205038.1, forward strand.
GAATTTAGCATAAAGTTTCTTCTCCCTCAACGTCTGGAGTACAATCCTCAGATGTTGCTCATGATCGGCCTAGCTGCGTGAGTACACCCGTATATCATCAATAAATACTATAACAAAAAAATCAAGATATGGCTAGAATACACTATTCATCAGATGCATACATGCTACTGGGGCATTGGTCAGCCTAAAAGACATCACAAGGAACTCGTAGTGACCATAGCGGGTCTTGAATGTCGTATTCAGATTATCAGAGTCTCGAATCTTCAACTAGTGATACCCAGACCTCAAATCAACCTTAGAGAATACTCTAGCACCATGAAGCTGGTCAAATAAGTCATCAATGCACGGTAGATGGTACTTGTTCTTAATTGTAATTTTGTTCAACTGCCTATAATCAATACAGAACTATATAGAACTATCCTTCTTCTTCATAAACAGAACTGACGCACCCCAAGGCGACACACTAAGCCTAATGAATCCCTTATCAAGAAGATCCTGAACTTGGTCTTTCAATTCCTTCAACTATGTTGGTGCCCTACGATACAGAGGAATAGAGATGGGCTGAGTGCCCTGCCCCAAGTCAATACCAAAATCAATGTCCATGTCGGGTGGCATGCCTGCCAAGTCTATAGGAAACACATCTAGAAAGTCTCGCACCACAGGAATAAATCAATGGTAGGAGTATCAGCACTAACATCCCTCACAAATGCCAAATATGCCAAACATCCCTTCTCAGTCATCCGTCGAGCCTTTAAGTACGAAATCACTCTACTGGGAAAATAATCTAGGGAACCACTCCACTTAATCCTAGGCAACCCTGACATCGCCAACGTCACTGTCTTAGCGTGACAATCCAGAATAGCGTGGCATGATGACAACCAATCCATGATTAAAATCACGTTGAAATCAACCATACTAAGAAGTAAGAGATCAACTCTCGTCTCTAATCCCCCAATAGTCAAAACACACGACCGATACACACGGTCCGCAATAATAGAATCACACACCGGTGTAGATACATGAACATGCATAACTAAGGAATCATGGGGCATATCCAAATAGCGAGCAAAGTATGATGATACATATGAATAAGTGGAACCAGGGTCAAATAATATGGAAGCATCCTTGTGGCACACTGAAGCAATCCCTGTGATCACTGCATCTAAAGCAACTGCCTCTGGACCTTCCCCTCTAGGGCGACCTTAAATCGCCTGAGTCCCACCCTGAGCTGGCTGAGCGGGTGGTGAAGTAATTGGTGTGGAACTCATAGCATGACCTCTCTACTGAACTGGACCTCCCATAAGACGGGGATTGTCATGCCCCGACCTCGGGGAGCGCAACCGGCGCTCAACCGAGATAACCCGGTCGAGCAAGGCTCTTTGATGCCTTCTATCCAATCTTACCCATGAACAATATAAAATCAATAGCAAGAGATATACATGAGGAGAGTGTAACGTTCCCTATCCTTTTCCCATTTCTCAAAAGAAATTCATTTACGATTTCCAAAATATTACAAGTTTATAGATATAATGAAAAACATGTTTGCCAAATACCAACACTTCTAGTTTAATTCCCAACATCAAAAAACCACCCGCAGCCTGTCTACGGAGCCTCTAAGTACAACAGAAGAGTAGTATGGAAGTGTCGGCAACAAGGCCCCGGCTATTCCTCAAAATACAAAGTACAACATCAAGTGACATTAGGCTCGGAATAGAGTAGGGATTACCAAAACCTGCTGAATAGGGAGTAACTGCTAACGAGGACCAAAGTTGTCCGCTACTGAACTACCTGCATCCATTAAAGATGTAGCGCCCCCGGCAAAAAGGACATTAGTACATATGGAATAGTACTAGTATATAAAGCTAATTGTCCTCTTTCAAAATAGAATGCCAACATAAAAGAGAAAACCATGGAAATAACAATCAACAATCAATGATATCCAATTTTCAAGTTAAAACGTAATAATTTCCAAAATACGAATATAATATTATTTTTGGATGGGAGATACCTTGTAACAACCTCTACACAAACCGACCCTGTCGCCTCACCCCAATGTGTGCGGATAGAGGTGTAATTTCAATACCATATTCTCTACACTAAGCGGCCCTGCCCCTTACCCCAATGTGTATGGGTGGAGGTATAATTTGAATACCATAATCCTTACATAAAGCGGCCCTTCCGTCTCACCCCAATGTATGCGGGTGGAGGTGTATTCACAATCACAGTCCCTACTCAAAGCGGCTCTGGCACCTCACCCCCAATGTATACGGGTGGAGGTGTATTCACAAACACAATCTCTACACAAAGCGGCCATGCCGCCTCACCTCAATGTATGCGGGTGGAGGTGTATTCACAATCACAATATCTACACAAAGCGGCCCTGCCGCCTTATCCCAATATTTGCAGGTGGAGGTGTATTGACAATTAAAATCTCTACACAAAGCGGCCCTGCCACCTCACCCCAATGTATGCAGGTGGAGGTGTATTCCGGGGTTAGGTTATGTCAACCTACCCTTCCTCGGTGACTAACAATACTCCCAAAAAGAAAATATTTTTGAATTTCATACAAGGTAAATAGAAATACAATTGCATTTACCTCATAACCTTTCACACCATTTATAGCCTCATTGGCACTTTCAACCACTTACAACATCATTATTTCATTGGCTCTATTGGCCATACATATAATTCTTCATTCATGGCATAATGGTCGTATTTCATATTCCACACTTTCATTTCTTTCCTTTCATGGATCATCATCATAAATATCAACAAATAGAATATTCCGAAAATCACAACTTTAGTTTCATTAGTAATGAAGACTTTAAACACAATGAATTTCTTTCCAAGAAATGGAGTAAAATGATTGGCAATCGAAGCACAGGTTAAATCATAAACGAGTAACACATCATTTATTCTTGAAATACTTTTCCCCAAAAATGAAATACATAATTTCAACTCATGAATATATTGGAGCTCAAAACACGTTGGAAATACTTACAAAGCATAGTATTAGTTGAAACAATCCTATTTGGACACGACTTGAGTACATAAGCTTTTAGGCAAATCTATTTTCGAAGTCAATTTGGAACAGTTGAATCAAAGCTCATTTTTTAACCTTTATCACATCATTTCATTTCCTTGGCACCATTGACCACAAGTATAACTTTCATTATTGGAACGTTGGCCACATTTTACATCTCCAACCCACTTCTTTCACTTTCAAGCATCCTTATGGATTATCAACAACAAGGCATTTCAAATCAACACTTTAGGTACACATATAAGCAATAGGAGTTTTAGATGCATGGAGTATTCTTTTCACGTTAAGCATAATGGACTCTCATTTGAAATATGACTCAAAGCCATAACATTTTAATACACATATCATTCTTGAACACATTCCCGAAGGATAACATAATGTGATAGGAACATTCGGAACACATTTTGAATACATAATTATCGACACTTTTCTTACTCTGGACAATCAAATTTATTGGAAACAACTCGAAATATGGGAATAAGGAAATTGAGCCAACCATACTTGAAATTTACGGGAATATCATGGAATTCAATTTAAAAGAGAGTAGTTTATCCAACATACCTCGCTTTGAGCTTTCCTTAAATTACTACAATGTTCCCGAAATCCTAAAAACTTCGATCTATTTAGAAACATAATAAAATTGAACACAGATTAGGAAGATATTCATGGTTTCAGCTCGTTTGAGCATTTTATCAAACACTAGACGTGCATATTTGATTACAAGGTTCTTCCGCAAGATTTCCTCCACTCCACAACCCAATCATTACCCATTTGAGCTCAACAATATTTCCATAAACCTTATTGGTACATGCATGTATAAATAATACTCGCATACCCAAGAATCATATTCCCAATCAACCATCTTCTTCCCAAATTCGAAATTGAAAACTAGGATATGGAACCTTACCTCTTAGATGAAGACCTTGTGAGATTTCTTGTTGGATTTCAAGGCTTGAGCAAGATTTTGATGAACAATTAGCTTAGGGATTTCTCCTCTCACTCTAAAGCCCTTCCTCTCTCTAAAAATATCAGATATTCCCTTAGAACATGGTCCCTTATGTCTATTTATCGAGATAGGGTCGGGTTATAAAGATAGAAGAATGGATCCTCTGAAATTCGGACCGGGCTACAGACCAGATAGGTACGCTATGTAGCGAGATACAAACCAAGCTTCGTGAGCTCTATAGCGAGCTACAAACCAGGCTTCGCGAGCTTTGTAGTGAGCTACAGACCAGGCTTTGCCAGGGATATAGCACGGTCTAGCACGCTACAAGCTGGGCGATGCGAGGTCAAAATGATTCAACTCCCCAATGCACTGTTCAACCCAAAAAGTCTGAAAATACAATACATTAGCCTACATAGGCACCACGGAACCTTAAAATACTTGCCGGAAATTTACGGGGCCTTATAGGGACAATACCTCCTCACATGACCCAACTCTCCACACTCGAAGCAACCTCGATCAGACAACGGCAACTGAGACAAAATCAGGCCCCAAGAACCAGAATAACCACTAGAAGAACCTGGTACAGACAAACCCTGAACTGATGGAGCACGGGATAAACTTTGAGCTGGGAGGGCACAAAAAGATGACTGACCCGGACAAGCATTGTATGAACCAAGGCTAGCTGATGCACCACAATGAATCGGACGAGCCATCTGAGCGGGCCTATAAGGACGACCCCTGATGTGATGGGACTACCTTCCAGATGAAGCACTGCTGAAACCACCTGAACTATGAGGCTTCTTGGCCTCCCTCTAGTAATATCAACCACCTTGTCAAACCTCGCACCTGTCGCAATCTCCCGAGTCATGATGAAACATAGTCCATAGTTGAGGCCATCAATGAACCTCCTAATCCTCTCCCTCTCAGTGGGAACCAACCATACCGCGTGACGAGCCATCTCTAAAAATCTCATCTCATACTGAGTCACTGACATACCCTCTTGGCATAGCTTCTCAAACTGCCTACACAACTCTTCTCTGCGAGTCTGTGGAACAAACTTCCCTAAGAAGAGAACTGAGAAGTCATTCCACGTAAGTGGTGCAACACCGGCTAGCATGATCAACTCATAGGCCTCCCATCATCTATAGGCTTCCCCTGTCAGCTGAAAAGTAGTAAATGAAACTCCACCTCCTGGAGGCTTGGGATCACAATAGGCATGGCTGGTGCCTAAGCTGGTCCCATCGGCTCAACAACATCTGGTATCTACTCCTCAGCTAGAGCAACTGGTGGCTCCACAGGTGCTGCTCTAGCTGCAGTACGAGCTATACCTCATTCTCTACCGCGGCCCCGGCCTTTTGCAACCTTAGCTGGTGGTACTGGTAGACGTCTGCCTGATCTAGTCGCACGTGTCATCACCATCTGTGAGAGAATAGAAGAATAGAAGTTCAGATTCTGGAATTAACAAATCCGCATGACAAGAATACAAGAAGATGAAGTTTCCTAGCGGTTTGGTAGCCTCTCGAAGATAAGTACAGACGTCTCCGTACCGATCCGCAAGACTCTACTAAACCTGCTCATGACTCGTAAGACCTAAGTAACCTAGTGCTCTGATACCAACTTGTCACGACCCAAAATCCCAACCTGTCGTGATGGAACCTAACATACTTGTTAGGCAAGCTAACAATCACATAACAACTAAACAATTGAATGGAACATGATTTAATAAACTCAACAGCAAAAAAATCTCATAAATATATGATACAAGTAACTGAAACTCTACTACAACCATCCCGAAACCTGGTGTCATCGAGTACATGATAACTACAACATCTCAACATAAAACAAACCCTAGTACAAATGTCTAAATAATAGAACATTACTAAAAAAAATAAAAGGAAAGAGAGTCAAGGTCTGAGACTAAGCTCTTTCTTGTTAAATCGTGGCTTCAAACAAGGTAATATTGGTACAATTTAGTTTATTAAGCGATCAAATGCACGTAATCTTATTATCCAAAATTATGTAAATGATATTATTTTTGGAAGTTCTAACTCAGTGTTATGTGAGGAATTTGCAAATATTATGAAAGGATAATTCGAAATGAGCATGATGGGAGAGCTGATGTTTTTCCATGGGCTACGAATCAAACAATCCTCCAAAGGAATCTCCATTAGCCAAACCAAATACACAAAGGAGCTTAAAAAAACATTTGGTATGAAAAATACAAAGCCAAGTAGAACTCCCATGAGCCCATCAACGACTCTAGAAGTAGACAAAGACGGAAAAAGTGTTGATAAAACTATGTATAGAGGAATGATTGGATCCCTCCTATATCTCACAGTTAGTCGACCAGATATAATATTCAATGTATGCAAATGTACAAGGTTTCAGTCGGCTCCAAAGTAATCACATCCGACTGTGGTAAAACGTATCATTAGACATCTTATCAGCACCGTCGAGTTAGGTTTGTAGTATCCTCATTCTAACAATTTTAATCTAAAAAGCTTTTCAGATGCAGATTTTGTAGGTGACAGAAAGAGTACCAGTAGAACATGTCAATTTCTGGGAAATGCATTAATTTCTTGGCATAGCAAGAAACAAAATTATGTTGCATTATCGACTACTGAAGTTGAATATTTAGTTGTTGGAAGTTGGTGCACTTAAGTTATCTGGATCATGCATCAACTTTTAGATTACGGTCTTCACCTTACTTCCACTCCCATTCCTTGTGATAATACTAGTGTTATTTGCTTGTCTAAAACTTTTGTGCATAATTCTAGGGCAAAGCATATAGAAGTTAAGTATCATTTTATTCGTGATCATGTTGCTAAAGGTGATATAGTGTTAGAATTTATTAAAACTGAGTTTCAACTTGCTAATATTTTCACTAAAGCTCTTTTAGAAGAGTATTTCTGTTCATTGCGTAACCAAATTAGAATTATGCATGTCTCATAAAAAGATTTTTTTTTGTCCTTAAGATTGCCAAAATATTTTATTTTATTTTTAACAATGTTTGATAAGTGATTGCTTTCATTAATTGTCGATCTGACCGTAATTATTACTTACCTTATGTGCCGCCGAAGAAATTCCTTAGCATAGTTACTTTATTATGCTCCCACCTTTTCCCTCGAGCTGATGCAACCCTTCACACTCCCCAACGGCTTCTTAAGAATCCCCTTCTTCAATCTTCTTTCATCCCACACCAAGCCTCTCTATCATGGCAAAGCAGAAAAACCTCTCATTTTCAACAATCACACGACGTAGCCGACGTTTTCAAAAGACTCATACCCTTGGATAAACCGTTGATCTTGAGTCATCCCTTGACTATGATCCTCTCAAAACCGACAACGAGAGTAGTGACTCTTCATAAGATCAAGTGCTAATCCAGAAAAGAGCCGGGAAAATACCTATGGATCAAAATCTCAAAAGGCCTGCATGCAGAAAGGGAAAACTGAAAAGTACTGAGTTTGGGCCCGAGGACAAGATGAATTTCTATGGTTCAGCCGAAAAATTTAGGTTTGAATCCTACAAGTCAAATTATATGGCATATGGGCGTCCTGTAAGTCTCTCTCTTATGAAAGATTTTCATTGTGATGCTGTCTCTATTTTTGACTTTCAATGCCTTTCACCTCTATTTGACACTTTTGGGAATACTGTCTATGAAGAACCTGTGAAGATGTTCTATGCAAATATTTTTGTGAATGATAAAGACGATATAAAGTCAATGATTTTAGGTACTTGTATTGTGATTGATGCGTATCAATTTAAGAAAATCTTTTCTGCTAAGTTTCATAGTTATGATGTGTTTGTTCAAAATTCCTAGCCTAAAGATTTTGAAGTGTCTCTAGATGAGGCAAAAGCAGTCTTGTTTGAAAATCCTCCTAATATTGGTCCCAAAAGTTTAAAATTTGAACATTGTGTGTTAGCCTATATGGGTGATACCACCCTCCTTCCTAGGACTGGTTCTTTTAGCTCCTTAACAACTAGGGATATCTTTGTTCTGTATTGTCTTGTGAAAAACAACAGACTTGATTGGTTTGTGTGGATTTGCCAGTACATACTATAAAGTATTAGAGAAGTTTCATCCCTGCCTCCTGTCTACCCTATGGTCTGCTTATCTCTTATATTCTCGAAGTAATAATTGTTGATGTGGCACCTTTCTCTCCCAAAATCGTCTCCTGTACTTATGATAAGACAACCTTTGTTATGATGGGCTATACCTTGGCCGAAGATGGCCGGGTAAGGCATGCTAAAACTGGGGATACTCTAGTGCAAGTTGAGCCACCTTCTAAACCAGCAGAGACTCGGTCGACTGATCCCAGCAACTTACAACAAATTCAGTAAGGTTTGGAAGGCCGGAAGAACATGCTCACAACCATGAAAGAACAAGTAGAGAAGATAAGGGATGTCACCGAGGAAACAGGTACAGATATGGCTAAACTCGGGATGGACATGAGATCCACTAAGAGACAAGGGATCAAGGCTTTCAACTCCATGACCGAGAAGATGGACAAGCTCACCTAAGAAGTTGTAACCACCTATGACTTTTTCGGCACCAAAGTGATCAATACCTTGATGTATTTTCTGGGGAGGAACTAAGGCCTATTGTGTGTAGGATAAAATATTTTTTTGGTACTGCTAATTTTGCTTTTGGTCTGTAAGAACCAATTTACTACTATGCCTCAGCTGAAGGCATAGGACTTGCTTTCCTATCTGCTATCATATATTTTCTTCTGCATGTTACATATTACTTGTATAATTGCCTGCATTGCATAGTTCTTTCCTTTTTGACCTATGTCAAAGGGGAAGAAAATTAGGGAGCATCAGCGCATCAGTCCAGGAGAGTACAAACTCAGGGGGAGCATCACATAAAAGAAAGTGTCATATGCTTTATTACTCCTTTTAATTATCATTATCAAAAACGGGGAGATTGTTACACTTTAAATTTCAATGATGACAATAGCAAATATCTAACCAATCCTAATATATGCAGCAACTTAAGAACTTGGAAGGAAAGAAATGCAAATGCTAAAGTTGACAAAAGAAAAGAAATCAAGCAAGTGTCTAATTAAGCAAAGTCTGGAGCAAATCAATCAAAATAAGGATGAGCAATCAAGTTCGAGAATAAAGGAAAATCTGTGGAGAAAGAAATTAGAAGATCATGATTGACAGAATTCAAATTTAGACAACAAGCAAAATGGAAGTTGGAGTGATTGTGGATCAATTAATTACAGGCGGATGATTGCTCCTGAAAATCAGGAAAATACAAGGAAAGAAGAGCATATCCAAGAATTGAATCCAGCCTTCTTTTGTGAATTGGATTCAAAGGCAACCTTTGGTTCAAATCTCTTAGAATATTCCTTGTCTCGATCAATGGTCTGTCTGCTCAAGATTTGCAGCGACTCTGACGACAAGAAGAACTCAAGACCTACCTATATGAAAAACTGAAGGACAGAAGAAAGATTTACGCAACTCCATATACAAGTTTCTACACCTTTCTAGTTTATAGTACAAACATTGTATTCTTGAGTTTACTAGTATCACAAAAAATAGGAAGAGTTAGAAAACAGTCAAGAAGTTGTGTCAAGCATTGAGAACCATCGTAACTGAACTTCGTTAGTGGTGAACGAACGAAAACCACAACCATTATAATTGTTCACATATTGAAGATTTAAGAGAACCCTTGTGACCCAAGGGAACTGGATGCGGGTACCACAACAGTACTCGAACCAGTATAAAAACTCTGAGCCTTTACTGTTTCTTTATTTCTGCATATTTATTTTCTGCCAAATTCTAAGTCTTAAGAGAAAAGGAATCGACTATTACTCACATTAGTCAACTAATTTTTAATTGGCCTCAATTCACCCCTCCCCTCTTGAGTTTCATTAGAGTGATATCGAGTACTATTTACTCCAGATCTCGTTCAAAAATAGTACAGAACCAGTGTTGGCTATCTAATGGGAGCAGTCAATGAGGGCATGTGCCAGTGGACCCGAATTTGGCCATGAATATTTTTGGCATGGCAAAAGTTCATACTTTATCTTTCACATGCACTAATATTTTTTTAGCAGTTTTACTAATTAATACAATAATCTGGATCAAACTTAAGATTTAAGAACGATGATTACCTGCACGTGTGTTAATCACACACTAATTACCACTTGAACAAGAATGAAAGTTATATGTTAACCAAGACTGTTGGTGCTTTGGCACTAATCACTTTGGTAGTTTTTTTTCTTGATCGTATTGTTTGCAGTCATCTTTCTTTATTAATGTTACTTTGTTAGGTCATTAATTTGTTGTACGTTTAATTCGAATATTTGGATGTTTCGCAGTGTTTGTTTCAATACTCTTTCCTAGTTTGTCGTGGCATTTTTCCACTGTCCTACCTTATTTTTCCCTATTCATGATTCATAGAAGAAGATTACAAGTATCTTTAGACTGCACAAGATAAACTAGCTTTAAGAAATTTCAAAAAAAAGCTAGAGAGATATCATATGGCAGTTTCTTTAATAAATATTTATTACATAGAGAGATAGGGTAAAGCAGAGGCTGAGTACTATGACTGGCCATAGTTTGGGCATACCCGAATTCCAAACTAAAATTTAAACTTTTTGAATTTTTGAATTGAATTTTCAAATTACGGATTAGATTTTGGATGGATTTTGGATTAGAGACAATATATTTTTGAATATCCAAAAATCTGAAATTTTTATATCTTGTATTAGTCTTACCCATTAGACATTAGCCTATATTACCTATATTCTCAATACTTATCATTTCGATATCCTATACATTAGCCATTATCGTATACATTCAATACTAATTACTAAGTCATTGTTATAATACTTTCTATTTGAACGTAATTTTACTATGTTTGACTTGTTAACTCATTAGGACATATTAACGCTTCTGTTGCATTT
>AWOL01S0205199.1:0-13966 GCA_000715115.1 Nicotiana otophora
GTCTCCTTTTTGGTTTTGGACTGATTATTTCGTCTAGGTCTTTTCCCTATACATATAAATAGCCATTAAACACCATTTTTTGAAGGGAGAGCAAGAAGGGACCGAGATTAGGCCTGGAATTTTGACCTAAGGAGGAAAGAACACACTAGGAGTAAGACGAGGAATTCTCCTACGAGTTTTTCACTTCCTTCTTCCTATTTCAATTATTGGTTATGAATTCTAGTATTGTAGTTTTGCATACTATTATGGATAGCTAATTTGTTATCTAGAGTTTTGATAGAACCTTTTGTAGGATAAATTCTTATTATATTTTTATATAATTGAGTCGTTGGATTTCTCTACTTGTTCAACTACGTTATTATTGTGGTTGGTTGAAGAGCTCTCAATCGATTGTGCCTATTTAGTGTGTATTACTCGGAAGAAAGTGCATATTTAGGTAGTTGTTGAACAACATCATTCCTAATGTATATGAGGGATCAATACGGAGGGTTTAAAGATGGGATTAGGAATAACGAAATCTTGATGCGATCCGAGTAAGCCGTACTTAGTGCCAGCTAGCGTAATTCGAAAGAATATGTCTAGTAAATTGTGGTAGTTACTCGGGAGAAAATTACGACACTCAGAGCGCTCATGATCGGTAGAGAAAACTTAGACGAAATTATAGAAGGCATAGCGGGAAGGATTCTGATAATTGGGAAAATCATAACTCTAGACCTCCTTAGTCTTGTCTTAAATTTCATCCTTGTTAGTTGATAATTCCACTGCTTTATAATAGTTATTAGTTAATTAGTTAGAAATAAATATTATAATCTCTATAATTAGGAAATTATTTGGACTTGTGTTTCTCAGCAATATTAAATAGTTGTAGCTAAGACTTAGTTCTCTGTGGGATTCGACTCCGGACTTGTAAACCGGATTATATTTGCAACGATCGCTTAGTCCTTTTTATAAGACATAGTTGTGCGTGATCAAATTTTGGCGCCATTGCCGGGGAACTAACGGTGTGTAGTTGTAGCTGTACATATTGCTAGGTTTCAAGTTTGAACTTTTATTTTGTTTTATTTTATTTTACTTATTGATTTGAGAAACATGACATCTTGGAATTATGGATGTTTAGGTGTTGATAATTTTACTTTTGATCCGTATACATATTATGAAGGAAATCACCCGTGGCAAAATTTTTAAAATGTTCCTGACAGCGAGTTATGTGCACCAACTCAATCTTATTTGCGGAATGTGTGTTATGTGTGTGGTGGTCAAAATGCTCACTTTCATGGTTGTGCTTATATTTCTTGTCCTCCTCCAACCCCTTACTATGATGGTTCTACTTTTTCTTGTGAAGTTAGGAACAAAGAACCTGGGGATGCGGACCTGAAGAAGATCAAGAATATGTTAAAGTGCCTTTTGGAACAAAATAATGAGAAACAACTGCAAATAGAAAGGCAAGAGGCAACTATTCGCAACTTGGAGGCTCAAGTGAGTCAAGTGGTTGTTTTTAAGGATAGTAGCTAAGAAGAGCGTGAATTTGAGTTGCTAATTGAAGAGGTCAGAGTAGAACATCAACAACCTAGCCAACTACAATTTGAGGATGTCGATGTTGAAGAAGTGAGACTAGAGTCAGCCAAGGACATTGAGGATATAAATTTTTTTGACTCTAGTATCATTGATGTTGAAGATGTTGAAAGTCCTGAAGTTCATATGTTTGAGCGCATTTATCCTCACTCCAAACATTTTTCTACATTAAAATTGGATGATGATATGGAGATAGAGTCATCCGAGCCGATTGAGGAGTCAAGGAATGAGGAATAAGGTGCCTATATTCTGGAATTTTTCTTGCCTCAAAGTCAGGATTATACACCTAATGTAAAGGCCAAGAAGTGCAGAATACTACATTGTTTCCTTGGGACAGTTAGACTCGTTCCACCACCCCAGGAGCATAATCATAAGCTTGAATTAAAATTTGGGGTCAAATTCATAAGTTCGAAGTGGAGGCATAAAGTGATTCACGTCGTGTCGCGATATTAAATCAAACGCTTGTGGGGAGGCAACCCAACATTACTTCTTTTTATTTTTTATTTTTTATTTTTTTATTTTTTATTTTTATTTTTTATTATTGTATTATTCTTGTAGTATTGTTTTTATTTCTCTAGGAGCATGGGAAGCAAGGCCATTGGAAAAAAAAAGCAACAGCAACCCAGATGGTTGGAACTAAGTGTGAGGTACCCGCACGAAGAATCAGGCCTAGGAGAAGTCTGAGTACCCCATGAGTTGTTAGTGCTTCGACCTTTGGCCTACCAGAAAGTTCCTTTTACCCTCTTATATTTATGGGTGTATATTGGGGACAATGCATAATTTTAAGTATGGGGTGAGGAGATTGTCTGGGTGACTTTCTATGCTATTTTATTTGTGTTAGTTTAATTCATTAATTTTTTTAATTTTTTTTTTAAAAATAGAAAAGATTGAACTTTTCCCGACGATGGATCCCCTAGACAGCTTTCTTGAGGGATTTAAGTCTAAAGAAAAAAAATCGTTGTAGGTAGTGTAATAATCCCCCGTGGTTTTTCTTTGTGCTTTGGTTCTTTTTCATGGGATGTAGTTTGAACAAGGTCATAGTTTTTATTTTTAGAGTAGAATAGGATTTAGGAAATAAAAGAAGGAAGATGAAATTCCTAGGCGCTTTTTGACTTGTTTGATAGTAGCATATTTAGGCTCTAGCATGTGTATTACCTTTCCTATAGTTTGAAATTGCTTATGATGCCTTATTGAGTCAGATAGCAGGTCTATTGACGCATATGTCTCATTTTCTTGACTTATGTTCACTTTGTGCTTAATGCTTAACATCTCGTTGCTCCGTGACTACTTGCAATTATTTGAGAATCAGAATGGAACCGTCCTTAGTGAGTCATGTTCCATGTGTGGTGGAAAATTGTATAGTCCATGTCATTGCAGCAGAGTCTAGAACTTGCCCGGCATGTGAGTTGAAGCGAAATTTTAGGTTTTGCTCGATTTGAAAAATAATTTTAGGCTTTATTTGATTCTTTTGAACTTAATGCTTACCACGCATAAAAATTATCCCTAGTCAGCCCTTTTGAACCTATAGATTTTTATTTGACAACCACATTACAAGCATATACCCCTTTGTTCTAAATTTTTATTATTTTGATCTTTTTACCTCTTAAAGCACTTTAATTGTGAAATGAGCGCTAGAAGAAGTAAGGACTAAGTGTGGGGTGACTTTCGAGTGAAACCAATGAAAAAAAGAAAGGTGCACTTATTTTTTTAAAGTAATACACTACTAGCGGAAACTGAAAAGGAAAAAACAAGAGTAGAAAAAAAAAAGAGAAGAAAAGAAGAAAAAATATAGATGAATAAATTATTGTCTTGTTCTTGCGAGTGGGATATAAAGTAAAGTAGTGCTTAAAGAAAGGGAAAATATTTTTGGGGTGTGATCTTGTTTGTGAAATTGAAGTAGATTGAAGAATTTGCGCTTAAAGTTATTATGTAATGTGTTAAAGTGCTTGGGAGGATGAACCACTAATCCAAAATATATCTTATCCTTCCCTTAACCCACGTTACAACCATGAAAAAGTCCTAACTGATTTTAGATTGAGCAAGCCTACATTAGTAGAGATTTACATAACGGGCAAGCCTATGGTACTTTGTGCATGCATGTGACTTCTTTGTGTGAGTGAGGAATTTCTTTGATTTACTAGAGTCCTTAAAATATATTTGAGCATTTGATTCGAATGTGTGAATTCAACTTACTCATTTGTTCTTGTTGTGAGAGCACATAATTTCGCAAAGGATAGGTGACGTTATTAGACTTCTCTCTATGATGTTGGGTATTCAAGTCATGAGTGCATTGTGACTTTTGAGTCGGTTTTGAGGCTAAGATTATTATGAGCATGTTGTCTTTGTTTGAATATTTTTGAAGTTTGGCATAAGGAAAGGGAAGTGTATGTGATTGCATATGCTAAAGTTGAATTGTTGCAATTAACCATGGTCATTGGTGTAGTGTGCCTCAATTGTGTAAAAACAAAGTGCTCAAAGATAGTGTGAATTGTAAGTTGACTCGAGGACGAGCAACGTTGAAGTGTGGGTAGTGATGTTTGGCTATAATTATATATTTTTAGTGCATTACTTACCTTACATTTTGGTGCTTTAATCCTAAATTATATTATATTTGTGCTTAATTGAGTTTATTTTATGTGTAGGTACGTTGAAGATGAACTTGAGAGCAAAGTAGAGATTTTATGTGTATTTTATATACTAAAAGAGTGGTTCGTGATTATTTGATGACGGAAAATATTATTATGTATAATTGTGCTATGTTTGAAGACAAAACAAAAGAAGACAATGAAATAATGCAAAGGATTTTTGAAAAAGAAGAGAACGTTAATTTGAAGAGTTAGGCAGCAGAATTGAATTGAGGAAGCAGTCAGGCTACGCGAGCATATTTGCTCACTAAAAAGTTGGCGACGCACGGTGTAAGGCGAGCTGGAGGCGCGCGGCAGAGCAGGCTAGGCGCGGTCTGTCGCGAGGTGACGCGTGGTCCGGGTTTCAAGCCTATTTCGTCTCCTTTTTGGTTTTGGACTGATTATTTCGTCTAGGTCTTTTCCCTATACATATAAATAGCTATTAAACACCATTTTTTGAAGGGAGAGCAAGAAGGGACCGAGATTAGGCCTGGGATTTTAACCTAAGGAGGCAAAAACACACTAGGAGTAAGGCTGGGAATTCTCCTACGAGTTTTTCACTTCCTTCTTCCTATTTCAATTATTGATTATGAATTCTAGTATTGTAGTTTTGCATACTATTATGAATAGTTAATTTGTTATCTAGAGTTTTGATAGAACCTTTTGTAGGATAAATTCTTGTTATGTTTTTATATAATTGAGCCGTTGGATTTCTCTACTTGTTCAACTACATTATTATTGTGGTTGGTTGAAGAACTCTCAATCGATTGTGCCTATTTAGTGTGTATTACTCGGAAGAGAGTGCATATTTAGGTAGTTGTTGAACAACATCACTCCTAATGTATATGAGGGATCAATACGGAGGGTTTAAAGGTGGGATTAGGAATAACGAAACCTTGGTGCAATCCGAGTGAGCCGTACTTGGTGCCAACTAGCGTAATTCGAAAGAATCTGTCTAGTAAATTGTGGTAGTTACTCGGGAGAGAATTACGACACTCAAAGCGCTCATGATCGGTAGAGAAAACTTAGGCGAAATTATAGAAGGCATAGCGGGAAGGATTCCGACAATTGGGGAAATCATAACTCTAGACCTCCTTAGTCTTGTCTCAAATTTCATCCTTGTTAGTTGATAATTTTACTGCTTTATAATAGTTGTTAGTTAATTAGTTAGAAATAAATATTATAATCTCTATAATTAGGAAATTGTTTGGACTTGTGTTTCTCAGCAATATTGAACAGTTGTAGCTAAGCCTTAGTTCTCTATGGGATTCGATTCCGGACTTGTAAACCGGATTATATTTGCAACGACCACTTAGTCCTTTTTATAAGGCATAGTTGGGCGTGATCACAAGTCTCTGGATCCAACAGAATTATCGTCCTATCATTCTGCCTGAAAGCAGTCCATTTTCACGTCCGTAACATCGAGCTGCAGTATCTCTGCTCTGCAACCAAGAATTGAACCAACACTGCAGTATACAAAAAGATTTGTAAATTTATGGTTGAAGAGCTGATAAGTAGATCAACAGAGCACAATATAATATGTCTGAGACTGAATTACACCTCTTATTGTTGACCCAAACAGCACCAGGTTCCTCATCCAAATCCATATAACAATTCAAATACCAGCTATAGACGATGAATTTATAAGTTTCTCGAGTTTGAACATATAAAAAAGTTTTTGAGTTTGATCGTACTACCAATGCAGAAAGAGTGCCTAATACTTGCTAAATGAGGACCAAAGTGCTATTTTTGTCACAGAAAATTAATTACTATTCTTCCTACTCCAGTTTCACCTATAAAACCATGAATCAAATGCAAAACACAAGCATAAATCTGCACATTTGGTCTCCCTGATAATTTCCTCATTATAATTCAGTATATCATAATCCTCTCTATGGTCACAATGTGGCCCCTCACAGTACATTACTTCTGGGGAAGCATTTAGCGATGAGAATAAAACAAGACTGCTAATAGCAACCATATAATGGTAAAGGGAAAAGCACAACATTAAACTAAATGGATAAGACATAAATAACCACTTTATACCTGGGCTGGGTGCGACCAAAATCCCCATGAACAAATTCCTTGATATATGTCCCAGCCTGTAAAAGACAGCTGCCACTGCATTATGCTCTTTTACAACAATTTTGAAAGAACTCTTTAACCCTTAGGCACATCATGCATTACAGAAATGACACCGTAAAAAGAGTCACAAGAGGTTAAGGAACCTCAAGCCTCGGAACAATCCAAGTTTGAAGGTTAAAGGAGACATAAACAAGTATATACACACACACAATACACACACATATGTACAGAGAGAGAGATTTGATGGTAAAAGAAGAGGCTCCCAGAAACTTCCTCTCTGGCATCTTTTACGAGAAAGCAAGACGAGGAAAAAAGAGCTTTTGTCAATTGTAAAGACAGAAGTATTTGCATCTGCGTCTTATTTGGGAAAATACCTAACATTCACTTCTATTGCAGATTGAATAGCATGCTTACTCTTATCAGAGATCAAATAATTTCAGTTCTCCGAAACTTTTCAAAAACAACAAAATCTAAAACACTAAGACCACCTTTATACTTCCTGACTCCAAATTTATACAACTTAAAATTTTAAGCCAACAAAAGTGGACCAATTTACATTATCTTAAACAGTCTAAACTATTTTACGAAGTGAAATACAGTTCCAAATTGAAACTGGGGCAGTGACGAATTCTCTTTTTCTGTGACACCTTTCTTGATATCTTGACACAGTATTATGCATTTTCTTTCCAATATCAAAAGAAAAACAATTTGACACTCTAAAGAAATTTGAGATAGGTAGTACAACAACAACAACCAAGTAAAATCTCATAAGCGGGGTCTGGGGAGGGTAGTGTGAACGCAGACCTTACCCCTACCCAAGGGGATAGAGAGGTTGTTTCCGAAAGACCCTCAGCTCAAGACGACGAAAAGAAACACTATATCAGTACCATCAACAGAAAAATAAAGAAATAATGACAGCATCATAAGAACCAGAAATATTTTTGAGATAGGTAGTAATTAGCTTATTCTCTTTCCCAAGAAAACATAATTAGAGAAAAACAAAGTAACGTCAACTGTAGACGGTAACCTGAGTACACAGATGCAGTAGAAGATATTGTGAGCTTCCAGAGATCCTCTCCACTTTCATCCTGACACAAGAAACAACACTTGTCAGGGATTGATAAACAAGTAAAGCATATAACTGTTAGTCTGTTGCTAGAAATTGTTCGTACCAATGTATAATTTTCTCTCTCTCCAATGGACTTCGGCGATGGAGAACCCTTATAGGCGTTTTTTGAGCAACTTTCTGAAGCTCGGAGAAAAAAAAGGGAGAGAGAAAATGAAACAAATTATCAGATAAAGATGGTGGAGGATCAGCCATTTAACACACTCAAAAAAAAATTTGATGCTAGACCCAAGTTTTATACTAGTTGTTTAAAGCTGATGAAAAGGAGAGCATATGACACATGAACAATCAAGCCAGGGGCTCCAACAGTTAATAAAAGGTAGTGCTCTGATACGTGTTTTTTTTTCTTTCTAATAAGACAATATATTCCTGATACTTTTATTTTAAATTTCACAAACAATTAGGAACTTTTCAAGCTCTTTCTATTAAATGCAAATAGAGAACCTCTCACCAATTCCTTTAATGACGATATTGTTTGCAAATCATCATCGCTGACGGGACGAGAAATCCACACCAATGCAGTGTACTGCTTCTGTGTTGGATGGAAAGAAATAACTTACAAAAAATGGGATGGGCAATAAACAAGGGAAATAGATAATATACTCAGCAGAGATCTGCTGGTAAATACAACTACTATAAGCTTAAATGACCAGAAGTTTACCTGCTTCTCCGCCTCTCCTTCACGCATGAGGTCCCACCCTTGACTACCTACAGCTCTAAGATTTTTAACCCTGACCTGCGTACAAATATGTAAAGACCGTCTCATATATGAATTGGCAAATGACAAAGTGCTATGTGCTCCACACTCGTTTAAGTTATCAAAGACGGCTTAGAAGTATTAACTAACTCACCAATTGACTTTCTAGACTATTAATTTTCCTCTCTATCTCTTTTATGAGCACTTCAGAAGGGACTTTGCGTGCATTTTGTATCTCTACCAGAAAAGGACGGCCTGTACCCAGCATCCGGACCTGAGAAAGGAAGTGTTGAGACTAGAGGATCAATAATCATACGATACTTCTGGGTCTGTCAGAAACCACATCTTTCTTACATCAATATCCTCCCTACCAGCAGCATGGAACTTATAATTGTCACCCTGGAAGATAGGAAGGATGGCCCCGCCTACTATTTCCTAAGAGAACATTCAAGGAAGGGTTAACATTTATAAACATTTATTCACAGTAACTTCCACTATAGAAATTACAACTATGAAGAATAGGGTGATATACCTCAACAGATGCTTCTCCCATTCTTTCATCATCGATAACCCAGCGTGTCTGGCTGACATTTCTTGAATACTGCAGTAAAGGTACATTCTCAGTTGGGCAATATTCTGTCAAGGCAGCTTTTGAAAAGGATTATGGAACTAAGAAGGGTTGATCAAAGATAAAGTTTGATGATAATGGGCAAGAAGCCAGATTCATAAGTATAGAAATAAGCCTTCTCAGGAATGGATATGAAACGAGCTTAGATGACTAATTATAAACTAGATCTCTAATGGTAGCCTGATAAGTTAGATTTGAAGAATAAAACACCTTCCACAATTTCAGATTGTTAGAGATAACGTCCTATATCAGATATATAATGGCATACAAAGGGATATTAAATGTTTTGAATCACTCTACTTATCTCAGGTTTTGGATTGGATGCTTACATTCTTTTATATAGTATCAAAGCCACCCAATTTGCGAGGGTTTTCAAAAGTCTTGAGCTACTCTACTCAGTGCCCTACAGTGTTGGTACGCGAGCAAACTATTGGTTTACAATGTTTAGCCTACAAAATAATTGTAGTTAATAGTCAAAGGATAGTGGGTTTTACTGACAATAAAATTTTCTCAAGCACCTATCTTATCCTTCACAAATAATGATTTAACTTCTCCACAACATTTTGCATCCTTCTCGATCTAGTCTTCTTCCTCCTTTTTGGAGAACGGAATGCAGCAAAAGCATTGGCAATAACGTTTTGGGAGTCAAAACGCTAAACTGGATGCGGAGCCCAGAATTCAATAAATACAAACAAACATTGATGCCTATTCATGGGTTTCTGCAGAGAAGTTTAATTACAACAAGCTTTTCAGGTAGAATTTACTATACCTTGAGATATCTTCCTCCAATAAATATAGGGCTTCTACAGCAATGAATGGTCAGACAACAAGGCTTACTGACCTGTGAAGAAAATTCTCACTATATATATATAATAGAAAAACATGCACATCGAATATACTTCAAATAGAGTAAAAAGTTATACTGCTTAGACAGGAGTTCCATTAATATGGAGTGCCGAAAAATAAATGAAAATCCGAGAACCAACCTACTGAATATACCTAGACACAATACCTTATTTAACTGAGCCATTAAGTAACTACAACTGAGATCTTGGGAGTCCTTGGGACAAACTTTCGTCAGTCCATCTCCATCACCAATATGATTATCAAAAGACTCAACATGGGGAGTAACAGATTCCTCAGTTGTCTTGAGGTCACCAGTGAAACCTACTTTGCCTGTCAAAGGCAATAATCAGTCATAATTTCTATTGTCCCAAATTGACTACACGATGAAAACCAAGCAACATTTGATCCAACAGATATTATGGAGCACAGAATGGGATTTTAGTTAGCACATGTAATCAGAAAATTAAAATACTGATAGAATACTTTTTCCACTTTAGCCGTTAGATCAAAAAATCAAATGCAGGAGCATATAAGCCACAATTCATGTGATCTCTATTTCCCTTTGGTTGTAAAACTACTTCCTTTGAAGTTTGAACATCGATATTAGAGTCATACATCCCCTAATATTAAATCGAGCAAGATCCTTAAATGACAATTTAACTATAATATCGCAAACTTGGAACATAGATAATCTTTCCAACCTGTCTACTTTAGACAGCATATGAAATAAAAATATGAATACGAAAGGACGAAACTGCTGGAGCAGCTAACTAGGGGCAAGGGAAAGAGTTGGAAGAACCTCAACATGAGATATTTTAACGAAAGTCTCAAGCAGTAAACAGTCAAAACATCAGAAGTATCATCTGTTTACATCAGCCTAGCATCTGATCCTAAGCTATGAAATTCATTAACAAGAGGAAAACATGGAAACTAAATATCGTTTGTCAAACCAAAAGAAAAATGAAGACGCTTATCTATCCCTACTTGCGCACAAGAAAACTATCACCTTTTGGATAGTTTCCCAACTCTTGAGACACAGTAATGAGAAGACGGAAGGTAAGAGTAATAAGTTCCAGAAACTTAACACTCTCAAATAGGAAAAAAGAGAAATTTGACAAGGTAGCATGCCTGTTTTCCTCCTCTTATTTCCTCCATTCCGTTCTTGAATGTCATCTCTTGTTAATGCATCAGAATGTGAATATGTTAAGCGAATGCGCAAAGAACCTTGACTAGATTTTACACCCTGCAGAACATGAAAACACTATTACATATATATAATTTATTTTACAGGCATATGTCTATTGAACACCCAGCCCAGTGCGTTTCAGTTAGAATGTTTGTCCCCTATCTATTTTCTCAATTTCAAGGTATCTTATTATATGTAAATGAAAAATAACAATTAATACCAACATTATTCAAATCCCGTAAAAGTTTCAAAATATTGATATTACTGTACGGGTGCAAGAGAGATCAGAAAAGAGGACCTCATTACCAATAAGCTTTGTAATGGATTTGTCACTAACAATTTCAAGATGTCTTTCGTACAAATGAATTGATATTCAGCCTTTTCTTGGAACCAAAGTTCATGGTGGTACCTATTTTTCATATACAACCTGAAAACAAAAATATTTTACCAGTTACTCAAATTAGATAGACATATATGTAAGGAAGTTAATGGTGAACACCAACAAACTCCAAGTATATTAGTTCAGATCAAAGAAAGAGAATATATTAATATGCTGGCATATCTCTTAGCATACAGATATGGAGCGACATCTGACCCTCCTATCTAACTTGAATGAAATTGATAACAAGAAATTCATGAGACACTAAAATCTTACCAGACTGCTTGATCATTTTCTGTTAAAGCCGACGGTAATGAGAATTCAAGAGAAAAACTATCAATTTGGTGATGTTGTTGCTTTACAGGTTCAGAAACTGCTAAAGCAAAGTCATCAGCACTATCCTTTTTCAATAAAGTTCCACTGTCATCATTATAGAGAAATTGCAAAATGCCTAAGCAAATTTTGCAAAAGTTTGTCTCCTTTAATGGTTCTTGATGCAATTGCTTAATACTAAATTCTCCATCTTTTTGGGGATGATCAGCCGTGTCAGCATCTTCTTTTCTCATTACATCTGCTAAGATATCATACCACTTTGATATTGAGAGTGAAGGATGTGAACACATGAGTTCGTGAAGTCCAAATAGTCGAAAAATGCATCGAGCACATGCCTAAATGAAACATCCAAAAGATATTTTTGAGTCACAAGTTTAAGAATTAATAGAAAACATCTTCTACTCCAATGACAAGACAAACTAATTGCAGATGGATAACCGACCGCAATCAACATCCAAATTACCTTCAACAATTATTCACTTCTTTCTTTATCACTAAAACTATTCGCTTCTTTATTTAGAGGGAGAGAGTTCTCAGGTATAGCATAGTGCAACAAGCCGCTTGACATGGCTTTGAAATAACAACAAGTGGACTTAATTCACCAGATACCTACTTTAACAAGATACTTTTATTAAACTTATAGCATCATAAATTACAGTAGATGTAGTTTTAGTCCACCAATGCATTAAGCTTCAAAAAATTCAGTCATTTGTCTTTTGCAAACAAATTAATGAAATCAATCACTTAATTTTCCACCCTCAATATTCTCGCAAACCTCTCCACCAACCACATGGTAGCACCTTCCAAAATCCATGTACTTGAAGATCCCTTGGATTGCAAGAGGTTAGGGCAGGTGTTGGTGGAAGTGTGGATCGATTGCAGCGGATAGGGGGCAGGAGGGCAAAAAAGCCTAAGAAAAAGTTGCTCTCAAAAGCTCTTATAATCATGTAGGTGAAAATACAGATTGCTCCTCTCATCAATTCCAGCAAGTGCAATGTTCAATTATATCAACCCACCATGAGAAGCTAAGATATGCAGTGAATAAATGACCGTAGGGATGACGCGGATTTTATTAACAGATAATGTGTTTGAAACCTCCCGCTATAACGAAGAGGGAATCTGTAGTAAGAGCTCCCTCTATGCCAATTCAACATACGTACTCAAAACAGCATTTTTCTGTCAACATATATGATGTCCTTATTCCCTATCCCACCAAAGATAGAGAGGAGAATGGATGCTTTAAGGAGGAACTTTCTATGGCAAGGCAACAAAGAAAAAAGAGGGTACCATTTAGTTAAATGGAAGATTGTTACTCTCAGCAAGAAACAGGGAGGCTTGGGAATCAAAAACTTGAGGAAACATAACCAAAGCCTTCTTATCAAATGGCTGTGGAGATATACTAATGAAGAACATTCACTATGGAGGATGGTAATTAAAGACAAATATGGGGAAGAGGGGCCTTGGAAAACAAAGAAAGTAACCTCTCCATATGGGGTAAGTGTTTGGAAGGCAATTAGAGCTCTTTGGCAAATTTTCAGCAACAAAATCAGCTTTAGAGTGGGGAATGGGCAGAACACCTCTTTTGGGAAGACAACCGGTTGGGGCATGAGCCTTTGAAGACAATGTATCCTGATATTTTTTCCATAAATCAGCAGCAATAGGCCANGGCAATTAGAGCTCTTTGGCAAATTTTCAGCAACAAAATCAGCTTTAGAGTGGGGAATGGGCAGAACACCTCTTTTGGGAAGACAACCGGTTGGGCATGAGCCTTTGAAGACAATGTATCCTGATATTTTTTCCATAAATCAGCAGCAATAGGCCACTATCTACGATGTTTGGCAGCTCAAGGATGGAATCTCACTTATAGAAGATTTTTAAATGATTGGGAAATCACTAGAATCACAGACTTCTACAACACACTCAATCAGTTTACGAGGGTGAATTTGAATGTTGATAAGGCATGGTGGCTGGGGCACAGTTCAGAAAGGTTCTCTGTTAAATCTTCTTATCAGGTACTTAATCAAACAAACATAATGACTGATCAAGGGCCATGGAAACACATATGGAAAGCCAAAATCCCTTACAAAGTGGCATTTTTGTTTGGTTGGTAGTTAAACAGGCATGTTTAACACAGGACAATTTGAAGAAAAGGGGTGTGTAATTGTGCTCAAGATGTCATCTATGTGGAAGAAAAGCAGAGACTAATAGTCACCTGTTCTTACACTGCACAGTGACTGCTCAAATTTGGAACATATTTCTAGCTCTAACAGGGATACACTGGGTCATGCCAAATAGCACCAAGGACCTGCTGTCATGCTGGAATAAGGTGAGAAGAAGTGCAAGTGAGAAGAATAGTTGGGATCCGATTCCTTCCTACATATGGTGGACTATCTGGAAAGAGAGAAATTCAAAATGTTTTGAAGACAATGCCAACTCAACTCAGAAGATAAAAATGAATTGCCTATTATTATTTCATTTTTGGTGTAAACA
>AWOL01S0205334.1:0-19770 GCA_000715115.1 Nicotiana otophora
TTTTTGAGCTTACATTAATTGACTTATGACGACTCGTACGTACGAAAACATGGGTTGTAACAGTTATCCCAATGTGATTCACCTTCACAAATATTGCATGACCATGGGCAAGCCATGGCCGAATTGACCACCACAATGAACTAATTGGCAAAGGCTCAAATTCAACAAGTGCAAAACCCGAGGCAAGTCAATGCAACGGAGGGAGTAAGTATGATGGTGAACAAACAAAGAAAAAAGGGTCCGCAAGTGCAACAAAGAGTAGAAACTTTTATGCAAGATGACAGTGGATTTGATCTAGATGAATCTTACGATGACCAAGAAGGGTAGGTCCAATACGTGAATAACTTTCAAGGGAAAAGAAACAACTACAAAGGCCCTAGACAACAACAATGGAGACCTCAACATAATCTAGGCAATTATAATTCTCACAACCAATGTAATTGGAGTGGTGGAAACAATCAAAGCAATTGGAATAACAACAACAATCAAGGTAATTGGAGTGGAGACATTAATCAAGGGAATTGGCATAACAACAATAACCAAGGCAATTGGTGAGGCAACAATCAAGACGGGTGGAATAACAATCAAGGAAATTGGGGTCGGGTTCTCAAAGACCCCCGATGTATCAACAACCGAGCAACTCACCTCATTATCCTTCTCATGGTCCTAGTTCTTCCAATAATGAAACGGGATGTATAGAGAACATGTTCAAGCAAATGATGGAGAGGAATGCCAATTCTGATGCCCAACTTGCTTCACACAACACATCGATCTGCAACTTAGAAGTGCAAATGTGGCAAATCTTCCAAGCTTTTAATTCTCGTCCTAAGAGGGCACTACCAAGTGACATAGTGGTGAACCCAAAGGGTGGAAACAATATGAGACATGCCATGGCCGTTACTACGAGAAGTGGGAGAGGTGGGAATGCACCCACCTCAAGTAAAAGTCAACTTGTGGATGATGAGCAAGTGGTAGAAGAAGCAGAGATCTCGAACAATGTAATGCAAGCAAATGATGAAGTGCGGATTGATATTGATGACACGGTGAAAGAGACTCAAGAGGAAGTAATCCCATCTAGGGATCATGTTATTAACATACTGGAACCGGTAGTGAAAAATACTAAGGCACCATTGCCTAAGACACCTCCTCCATACCCTCAAAGGCTCGCCAAGCAAAATGGTGAGAATAAATTCAAAAAGTTCTTTGACAGGATGAAGCGTCTCTCAATAAATGTGCCATTAGTTGAATCTTTGGAGAAAATGCCTGATTATGCCAAGTTTATGAAGGATTTGGTGACAAAGAAGCGGTTGATGAATTTTGAAACTATTAAAGTCACTCATCAAGTGAGTGAAATTGTTCATTCAATGGTGCCTAAATTGGAAGATCTCGGTGCTTTCACAATCCCTTGTACCATTGGAAGTGCTGAGTTTGTTAAAGCTCTTTGTGATCTTGAGGCGAGTATCAATTTGATTCCCTATTCGGTTTTCAAGACCTTGGGAATTGGGAAACCAAGACCCACATTTATGAGATTATAAATGGCTGATCGTACAATGAAGAGACCATTGGGGGTGATTGAAGATGTATTGGTTCATTTTGATAAGTTCATTCTCCCGACGAATTTTGTTATTATTGATTGTGAAGTGGACTATAAGGTGCTAATTATTCTTGGTATACCTTTCCTTTCTACAGGGAAGGCTCTTGTTGATGTGGAAGCCGGAGAACTCACTTTCTGGGTGGGTGATGAAAAGGTGGTGTTCCGCATGTGCACATCTATACGGCAACCGAATAGCAATGAAGTGTGTTCATTCGTGGACTTGGTGACCGATGTGATTATTGATGATACAAGTGTCACGATTAATGTGAGTTGTATGTTGGAGGCCGTATTGCTCAACTTTGATGATGACGAGATGGATGGCTTCATTGAATGTGTTAATTATTTGCAAGGAATAGGGTCATACAACTATGCACCCCATGAACTATCCTTGGATGTTGAGAATAGGAAAACTACTCTTACAAAGCCTTCAATTGAAGAACCTCCTACCTTTGCGTTAAAGCCATTGCCTCCACATCTCAAGTATGAATTTCTTGGCCCTTACTCCACTTTAAGGTTATTCTTTCCTCTTGTTTCACTAACGTGCAGGTTGACTCTATATTAGTGGTTCTCCACAAGAGGAAGAAAGCTATTGGGTGGACTTTGGTGGATATTCGGGGAATAAGCCCCGCATTTTGCATGCACAAGATTAACTAGGAGGAAGATGCCAAACTATCCATAGAACATCAAATGAGACTCAATGATGCTATGCAAGACGTGGTCAAAAAGGAGATTATCAAGTGGTTGGATGCCGGGATTATCTACCCCATTTCCGATAGTTCGTGGACTTCTCCGGTGCAATGTGTCCCAAAAAAGGGAGCATGACGGTGGTGACCAATGAAAAGAATGAGTTGATTCCTACAAGAACAGTGACCTGGTAGAGAGAGTGTATAGACTATCGCAAACTAAACAAAGTCACGAGGAAAAACCATTTTCCACTCCCCTTCCTTGACCAAATGCTTGATAGGTTGGCCGGTCGTGCTTTCTATTGCTTTCTAAATTGATATTCGGGATACAACCAAATCCTTATTTCTCCGGATGATCAAGAGAAAACAACTTTCACATGTCCCTATGGTACTTTCTCTTTCAAGAGGATGCCATTTGGCTTATCTAATGCACCGATGACTTTTCAAAGAGGTATGATAGCGATCTTTACGGATATGGTCGAGGACTACCCTGAAGTCTTCATGGATGATTTCTCGGTGGTCGTGGATTCCTTTGATGATTTCTTGGCAAATTTGGATAAAGTATTGGCAAGGTGTGAAGAAACGAACTTGGTGTTAAATTGGAGAAATGCAATTTCATGGTCAAGGAAGGCATTGTCCTTGGCCACAAGATTTCAAAGAATGACATAGAGGTCGACAAGGCGAAGATAGAGGTGGTCTCTAAATTTCCACCTCCAACTTCGGTGAAAGGCGTGCAAAGTTTCTTGGGTCACGCGGGGTTCTACCGACACTTCATAAGGATTTTTCTTAAGTGGTTAACCCATTGTTCAAGCTCTTAGAGAAAGATGCTATCTTTCACTTCAATGTTGATTGCATGAGAGCCTTTGAATTGCTAAAGTTCAAGTTGACAACCACTCCCATTATCACCGCTCCTAATTGGAGTATTCATTTTGAGCTTATGTGCGATGTTATTGATGTAGTGGTTGGAGCAGTTCTGGGGCAACACATCAATAGGGGTTTTCATCCAGTCTACTATGCTAGTAAGACCATGAATGATGCCCAAGTTAATTACACCATTACAGAGAAAGAGCTCCTTGCCATTGTGTTTGCAATTGAGACGTTCCGCCCATATTTGATGGGTGCAAAGGTTATTATTTATACGGATCATGCGGCACTTCGCTATTGCTGCAAGAAAGATTTAAAAGCTCAGTTGATGAGATGGGTGCTATTACTGTAAGATTTTGATATTGACATCCAAGATCGAAAAGTGAGTTAAAATCAAGTGGCGGACCACTTGTCTCGTCTGAAGGAGGAGGGGAGGCCGAACGGTGGCGAAATGAATGAATCCTTCCACGATGAGCAACTCTTGACTATTTCAATGAAGGAAGTGCCATGGCTCGCGGATCTAGTAAACTTCCTTGTGTGTGCAATCATCCCGGACGAGCTTTCTTCAAATCATAGGAAGAAGCTCAAACGGGATTGTCAAGATTATTATTGGGACGAGCCATACCTTTTCCAGATTTGCAGGTATGGGGTAACTGAAAGACGTGTACCGTACGAAGAGCAAAATATTATTCTTGAGGCTTGCCATTCTTTACCTTATGGTAGTCGCTATGTCGAAGCAAGAACGGCAGCTAAAGTGCTAAGTTGTGATTTCTATTGGCCCACTCTTTACAAAGATGCAAGTGATATGGTGAAAAGATGTGATGAATGCCAACTGGCCGGAGGAATCTCGAAGAAGAATGAAACTCCTCTCACTACCATTTTGGAAATTGATATCTTTGATGTGTGGGGTATTTACTTCATGGGTCCCTTTTGTGAGTTCTTGTGGAAACACCTACATATTGGTCGCGGTTGATTATGTGTCTAAATAGGTTGAGGCCATTTCTCTACCCAACAATGAAGCGAGAAGTGTGGTGACATTCTTGAAGAAGAATATTTTCACAAGATTTGGTACTCCGCGGGCTATTATAAGCAACGGGAGGTCGCATTTTTGCAACAGGGCTTTTGACACTTTGTTTGAAAAGTATGGTGTCACTCATAAAGTTACCCCTCCCTACCATCCACAATCTAGAATTCAAGTGGAAGTCTCCAACCAGAAGATAATGAGTATTTTGTCCAAAATAGTGAATGCTAACCGGACAGATTGGTCAAAGAAACTTGATGATGCACTATAGGCTTATCACACTGCTTTCAAAACTCCTATTGGGATGTCTCTATACCGGTTGGTGTTTGGAAAATCGTGTCATCTTCCAGTAGAACTTGAGCACAAAGCTATGTGGGCTTTAAAGAAGTTGAATCTTCATTGGGATGTAGCCGCTAACTTGCGGGTTGCACATTTAAATGAATTGGATAAGTTCTGGAAACATGCATATGCAAGCTCGTCCTTGTAAAAAGAGAAGATGAAGTACTTTCATGACAAATACATCCTAAAGAAGGAGTTCCAGGTGGGCGATTATGTTTTGTTGTTCAATTCACGGTTGAAGATATTAACCAAAAGGCTAAAATCTAAGTAGAGTGATGCTTTGGATTTAGAGTGGAGTGGTCCCTTTGAAATTTTTGGTGTGACACCTTTTGGTGCTTTGGATTTGAAGAAACAAAATGATGAGGTTCCAAGTCAATGGTCACCGGTTAAAGCATTATTTGGGAAAGGTTGATGATGGCCACGTGGTGGTAGTTATTCATTTCAAATTATGGTAATCTGCGTCGTGTCGCGATATTAAATCAGGCGTTTCTTGGGAGGCAACCCATGTTTCTTTTTCTTTTCTTTTCTTCTTTTGTAGATAGGCGTTATTTGTGTGCTAGCTAGATTTGAAGTGTGTTGTAGGGATGAATGTACTTTATAGGAACTGTGTCCAGAAAATTGGCTCAGTATGGAAAGAAGTGCGGACCACATGCACATTGTGCGGACTGCACAATTATGAATGCTATAGAAAGAGGGAACTGCGACAGCACAATTCCAGTGCAGACCACACAAATTGGAAAGGGAAAATGCAAACTCTCTGAAGTTTGGTTAGTTAGATAAATGGCCAAAGTGCGGCCGCATACCAAAATCTACAGTCCGCAACAAAAATATACGGATCGCAGATCAGCAAGGGCTTTTGAGCCCCAGGTAACAAATGTGAAGGCCGCAGAAGGATTTCTTCTGCCGCACTCATCCCTTATTTCTTAAGTCAAACCGTCCAGTATAAATAGTAACCTTAGGGCTATTGCACATTTTATTCCCTCTCTCAGCACTCAAAGATTTAAAACATTGAAAGTATTAGATTTCAATTTTACAACCATGTGGTGTTTAAACTGTAGTGGGTCAACTGATAATTTCACTATGGGAAATGGGTGAATTAATTTGCATGCTTAATTGTTAATACCGTGTCAGGTTTGTGAAAATTGTTAACCCTAGAAAGTTTGCTCGTAAATGTTTTGAAATCTGCTGCAGCACAAGAAATTGTGTGGTCCGCAGAAGTTGAGCTTATGGAACATTGGTCAAGCATGATTCTATGGCCGCACTTCAAATTGTGCGGACCGCAGAAATCCCATCGCGGCCACAGAAAGTGAGTGCGGCTGCAAAATAGCCCAATCTCTATCTTCAGAGAGTTGGAATTTCGGTGAATCAGATGTGTGGCCGCGATAGCAGATGTGCGGACCACACTCCAATTCTGCGGTCGCACTAACAATTGTGCAGACCGCAGATCCAGTGTTACAGTCGCAAGATCAAATTGTGCGGTCCACAAAACTCCAGACTGCGGTTGCTAATATAATTGTGCGGACCGCACTTCTCTACCTTGCAAGCGTGTTTTACGCTGTGATTTTTACTGTCTCTCCAGTGTATTCTTATATGTTTACGCTTGAATTACAACTGACACCTGTTGTTGCTTGTTACAGAAAGTGGTTAGATCTCGAGGCCGAGGAGATACTTCAAAGGGGAGGGGTGAACCTACCAGAGGCTGAGGAAAAAGTACTTTACCCTTCGGCCTCCAAAATATAATCGCAAAAAGGCTACAATGGACCGAGGAAGAAATGAGGAGCCCTCCGAATCCAGTTCTTATGCCCCATCTAGGGAAGCATCGGAGGGCAACTCAGTTCAGGAGAAGCCGGCTATCCAATCAAATCCACTGGGAGGTATCGACTCCAGCACGAGCCTTCCTCCTCACATAGCACCTCCGAGGGTTCGTAGAGTGCCAGTCAGGATTCAGAGTCCTCCTCTACACTCGTCCCTTTGGCACATACAGTTGATGATATTTTGGATGACGGCCAAGGGGGATATAGCACAGTTGCCGGCCTTGAAAGGTTAGAGAATAAACAGGTGTGGGAGGACCAGTTCGTCAGTCTAGCTGCTTTCACGAGCTTCTATGGGTGGTGGCCAGTGAGATCGCTCACTATTGAGCGACAGTTCCAACTAAAAAACCTTGACAAGTATAATCCAGCAGTCTTGAGACATTTACGAGAGCGGAAGGGGTGGATGTGGCTCACCCAAAGTGTAGTGGACTCCTGGGAGTATCTGCTCCGGAATTCTACGCCAATGTGGCGCACATAAAGAAAGGGACCAAAGTGAAAAATGTGAGGAATCTTTAGGTGCGGTTTGATCAACACACACTGAACTGCTTCTTGGGTTTTAAGGATGTTGAGCCTGCACAGTACTTGGTAAAGCTGGCGATAGGTGATGCAGCTGGCCCATGGCTAGCTCAGATTAATGCAGCCCCGGGGCCTCCACCACCATGGATCACATCAGGGGTTCCTATTCAGCGGAACACCCTAAGCGTCGAGGCGAAGGGATGGCAGACCTTCGTATGTAGCAGACTAGACCAGTACCAGAATAAAACAAACCTACCTATTCCATGGGCAGTTCTAGTCGCCTCCATCATGGCTGGGTACCTGATTAATGTGGGTGTCATGATGTCGGCCAACATGTCTGTGGTCGTCAGGCAAGCTAATACCTCCTACCTGTATCCCAACACCATCACTGAGTACCTTATGGATGCACGAATGGAGCTGAGAGATTTTGACACAAAGGTTTGGGCTAAGAAGCCCTTCCCATGGTATTCTCTAATGGATGCACACAACCCGAAGAGAAAGGGTCAGCCACCTACCACCATAGGCCAGTCTGATGAGCCATCTGTGGTAGCTACAGAGATAGCCGATATGCCATCTACTTCAGCAGAGCCTTCCGCCAGTGCAGCTGTCATGCCTCTACCTTCAACCTTAGTTCCTTCTATCTCGACTTTGAATCTGGTTCCTATGCCCAATGCTCCACTTACTGCGCTGCGAGTCTCCCAGACATTGGTGAGCCTCAACAACTGGATGCGAACAACTAATGAAAGGTTGTCTGATATATCCAGTCAAGTTGTAGCACAGTCATCTAGTCTGGCACCTCGGATTCCCCCCATAGTTGAAGAAACCTTGAAGAAGCTTCTAGAAAATCAGAAGATAATAATGGCCACTCTAGTGGATCATGGGTCGATGATAGAAGAATTAGGAAAGGAAGTGAAGAAAATGCGAAAGTCCCAGGCCTCAAAGAAGTCAGTGGACAAGCTCCAGTGATAGGTTACCAAGATTGCAGCAGCCAGAGACATTGCATTTGATATGCTGATAGACCCGCACCAGCCAGGCCCAGATCCTACAACACCTAAAGCAGCAGCTGGCCAGTCTGAGGAGCCAAACATTGCTGCTGACACTGCCGAAGAAGTACGTCAGATGTCCACCAACCCAGCCACTTCCAAACTTGAGGATGATGAGATCCAATTGGATGAGGCTAAAGGTTGGTACCACTGCTGGGGACACAAAGATGGGCACAGAGCCATAGGGAGTTTTCTTCACTCTCACCCTTCCTTTATTCTTATTTTATTAAGCACTGGGGATAATGCTTATTTTTATTCGGGGGGTGGGGGTGGGGAGTTTCGTTGACATATTTTGATGATTCTCTATTTTGATGACTTTGTGACATTTGGTTTGTAATTAACTTAATACTATTTTCTTATTCTTTCTCATTATGTATATGTTCTCTCTTATCTCTCATTATGCATGTTCGTTACGCTTTCAATAGTTGTTTGCTTTATAGCTTCTTTATCTTTATGTTTGTTTTCTTGTTTAATTAGTAGCTTCTTTTTTATTTAATAGATTCTTTTTATGTTTAAGTGGATAATAACCTTTGGTTTTCATAATTCCACAGTTATTTCCAAAGGTGGTTTTTGTGTGAACCGGGTGACTCTTCCCAACGATGGATGGCCTGACAACTTTTTTAAGGGATTGAGTTTGTTTTTGGTGTATAGGTAATAATAGTAATAGTAATGAATAAAAAGACCTAATTGAGTCATGCTCGAAGTGTCAAACATGCTTCACTTGATACCAACACAGTTAACTACGTGCTTATGGTTAAAAACTATGCTTTCTTAAAGCAATACCTCTAATTAGTGACCTTGTGATTCTTGTGTTGACTCAAGCAATCATCGAGTGGTTTATTCGAACCATAGTGATTTGAAATCTTGAATATGGTCGTTGTTGGCCCTCAACTCTATCCTCTTTAACAATCCAGCTACGTGAGAGGGGAAATGTTTTTGTTGCAAGTCCAAGTACTTGTGCGAAAGGTCTAGAACATGCCTCGAATATGTTTCTAGGTAAAATTTAAAGTTTTGCTTGGCTTGAGAAGTGATTGTAGGCTCTCCTTGACCTACTTGAAGTTTTACATTTCCCACCAATGTTGTTATCCCTAGCCAACCCATTTGAGTCTCAAACCTTTCTCATTTGATAACCATGTTACAAGCCTATACTCATTTTGTCATGACCTTCTCTTGACACTCGAGCTTTCCTTAACACTCTTGTGAAACAATTGGCTAAAAAGGTAAGTTTGGGGTAGAGAAGTGGAACTTGAAAGAGGTATCAAGGAACAAAAAAAATGAAGAGAAGGGAAGGCAAGAAAAGGAAAAACTAAAAAGCAAAATTCAAAAAGAAAGTGAATAAGTTGAAGAGTTGAAGGGATTCAAAGAAAAGTAATGATGCAAAGCATGGAGAAATCAACGAGGGAGAAAATGAATGTCATGATCAAGAAAGAGTGATGTTATGTCTATCTAGTTTCCCCAAGGAAAAGAAAATGCCTCAAAAACTGGGCAAAGCATGAGCCA
The DNA here is from genome assembly GCA_000715115.1 of Nicotiana otophora. Lineage (NCBI taxonomy): Eukaryota > Viridiplantae > Streptophyta > Magnoliopsida > Solanales > Solanaceae > Nicotiana > Nicotiana otophora. Next base: position 9,372 of record AWOL01S0205334.1, read on the forward strand.
AGAATAGAAAATGGAGTGTTTAAGGAAAGATAAACATGTTCTATCATAGCATATCCAACCTTAGTCCAAAAGCCTTCATTGCATTTCGAAAAAGCCCTATGTGATTTCAAGCCGAGTGAACCTTCATTAGTGGTGATCAACATGAAGGGCAAGCCTATGGTACCTAAAGTCGTACTTGCTACATAATTTTGAGAGAGATGAGTGAACCTATCGCAAATCTTTGGAATGAGTGCTAAATTCTTAAGCGAGATAGGCAAACGGAGAGTAGAGAAGGAGGAGTTTAGGATTCACAATGACCTAGATGAAATAGAGAGCTTCCTTGATGAGTTAAGTCAACTCTTCATGCAAAAGTATCACATTAGAACGAATTGTGCATAAAAGTTTAACTTGTTGTCTTGTTGATAATTTATAGGTAGTGTGGGTAATTGTTGGTCCCAATTGATGCATGAATGACTCACTTTTGATTAGTTGGAATGGATTTTAACTTGTGGAGGTGAGAGCTAAATTATTTGCTTGAAGACAAGAAAAAACTTATTTTTGGGGGAGTTGATAAGTGGGGATTTTGACTACTTATTAGAGCATTTTAGCTTTCGTTTTAGTACAAAAGCATTTAATTATGTTCTCGAAAACTAATGAAATGTGATTAATTGCAGGAATATTGGAAGATGAACTCCCGAGATGAAATCCAACTCAAAAAGGAGTAATCTGAACTCAAGGACATAAAAGGCACAAAAGCTCAAAAGTGCATACCACAGAATATCATATGTGGTCGCAGATGATGAAGGAAAATCCAGCAGGGTTTGGTCCAAAATGCGGTCCCCACATGAATTGTGCAGCCGTAAAAGCTGGGCCAGGAGCAAAGTTCATAGAGTATGCATTCCAAGTCCATCAAAAGTGCGGACCACACAAGAATCGTGCGGCCGCAAAAGAAGTGATATGCGGCCGCAGATGTCAATAGCGCGGACCGTAGAAGATCAAGTGTGTGTACCGCAGAAAGAGTGCCATGCAGCCGCAGATTATACTTAAGCAGCCGCAGACTTCTAGTCCTGGCAAATTGAAGAAAAGTGCGGACCGCACATGGAATTGAGCAGCCACAGAACCTCACGAAGGGCATTTTTGTTCGAAATTTCTAGCCATGTATAAATAGACGAGTTTCACAATTTTAGGTTAACTTTTGACATCAACAGCTACAGTAGTTGTTTCTCTTTACTTCTTTTAGTTGTTTTTCATATTTTGGGATATTATAACATAGATTTTATCATTTTAATTTTTTCATATGAGTTAAATTAGCATTTTTTCTTCTATTTGTTCAATCTCAAGCATGAGTAGCTAGATTTTCACTAGGGTTGTAACCCAACCCTAGTGTGTAAATCTTATGGGTGTTTAATTTGATGCTTGTTTATGGTTGGATATTTATTACTTAGCCTTGTTCATGCTTTAATTTGTGGAATTAATAGATCCAAACATTAGTTCATGCCTATTTTACTTAGTCTCTACTTGAGAAAGAGAGACTTAGTCTAGGAAATCTTGGCTAACAAGAAATATGGTCAATCGAGAGATTGATATTCCCAATTAAATGGTTCAACCTAGAGATAGTAATAACCCGACTTGAGCTTTTATCAACCGTTTGTGCAATACCCATTCGGACTTGAGAAAGCTAAACTAGCAAAATCAATCTTTGACAAAGAGGTATTGAGTTGGTAATTGAGTGTTGATAGATATAATACAATCCGATCAATAAAACAAGCATTAAGGGTTATATCCCATTAGGAAAACACCTAGGCGATGGTCATAGCCCCAGGTTTCTTTACAAAACTTGAAAAACAACAACAACAATTCTCTTAGTTTTATTTCTCAACTTTTCAATCTTATATTTAAATTAGGCATAAAAGAAACCCAAGTTTGTGAAAGTTTAAATTGAGATAGTCAAACTCACATAATACAATATATACTCCTAACTCCCATATATAGTTCCATGTGAAAATCGATCTCGACCCTTGTTGAGTATTATTATTGCAATCGACCGTTTGATAACCTTGAATTGAGGTGTGAAATTTGATGAGATCAGCGTGCAAGCCGAGCCACATAATATGCCCTTGGCGGTGTGCCACTCGATCCAAATAATATACCTGTGGCATCGTGCCACCCGATTAGCACATAACAATCAAGAAGAAAACACACATAGAGTCATAACGTTCATACTTACGTAATGCCCGAATATCGACCACAAGCACGCCAAGTGCATAATACCAATCCTGGGGAGACGGATAGCTCTATACGCTATGAAACCCAAGCACAACTAAGCTGCAATAAATGACCTGCATCTCGAGAGCCATCCTGCTCACATAACACCACAAGCTACACGGGACCTCAACACATGTGCGAACAATCAAGTCGCCTCACAGCCCACATGGCACAATAGAGATTTACATGGAATAGCTGATGATGGAAATAATGTCGAATGCCCGACTACTCCTCTATAAGTAATAATATAATGAATGAACATGATCGACCTGACGTAGGGCACACATTCATATTAGGCCCACTAACAGACCTCAAACCGATCTCGATCATACCATACTGGGCCAATAACCTTCCAAAGATCAACAATGGCCCGATTTATGACACATAAAAACAACCATCACATCCGAAATAAACTCACACGGTCCACAGCCCAAGGAATAGAACACCTCTCAGGCATAGACTCTCGCATTAACGATAGTACCATAATCTTCATACTTGGTTTTAATCTTTAACAATCAAGTAACTAACATGACATACTTATATAAATCTCCCCGTGAGGTATGCTCCCACGACCTTCTACTCAGCTATCCATGTCCGCACATCCATACCACCAACCGTACTAATTTTGTAAGGCAAATCACAATCCACAAATCAATACACAATGTCTCTTCCACAAAACACCATTCTCAAGCGACACTAAGATAGCGCCATCATACTTTAAATACCAGAATTCTTGCCTTCTCATCCGAGCTCGTGACATTCTTATCATCACTGAACCAAAACCTTGATCCTCAACTTCCAATTCCCATGCCCGCTCGCTGCACCTATCATGCCGCTACGCGATAATACACGCATTCACCATAACCCTTGAACTACTGGTAGAATAACCAATTCATTGGCTAGAAACCTTTCAATTAGCTCATTTCTGAAGAACCAATTCAACACACAACTGGATTCCCAAATCGTAGAAAATGCAAACCTCAAGTCGTGACCTAAACCGCGATGACTCTTCTGAAATCCATTTACACAACAAGGCCATGTGAATCAAATACCTCCTAAATCAATCAAGTTTTGGTGGCTGTGCACGTACAACCAAAATCCACATGTATGACTTCACACACTGAAGGAATTGATCATTGCCACAATCATGTTGACTCAACCATTAATAACTTACCCAACTTCTTTCAATTTACCCTTGACCTGACATAGAAATATAATAGCTCCACTCCCAACATAATGAACTCAATATGCACTCATCCCGAGTGATCCGAATTGTGAGCCCACATCGTTTCAATACCCAGGAATCATCGCATACACTTGCGCACCTATTTCTTAAGGCCTTGCGCGAGTCCGAAGCTATTTCTTCCTTTCCTCTAATACTGCACTTTAATTCTTGAAACCACTAGAACCGTTGTTGTGAGTCACCCACTCTGACCTGATCCCGAATATCACCAAACTCCAACGCCCTACTAACACATAAACACACTCTCAAAGATAAATCGGCTAAATTATTTTCCTTGTAAATTACATCCATAAGAAGCATAAACTCGACGGCTCCCCAAATCCTGCACCTCAATCGATAAGGCAAAGTATAGCACACATTCATCGAGTTAATTACTGAAGTACCCCTTATGTTTTCTTTCCTTAGTCGTAACTAACCCACCAATGCACGAATAACCAGAAGTTGCACAAGTCGACAAACACGTGATCCAATCGTAGACAGTGCCCCCCCCCCCCACTTATCTTTAAGCTACCATCACATAATGTAAGCCCACAACGATGCCTAGTTTTCATTTACCATGATCCTGCACCGTTAATCTGCTAAGTTTGTTCTAGTATCTTGTTAAACATTTCATGAACATTCCGAATTATCATCCATAATCTACTGAGCCCATTCTCGCCCACCAACTGTACAAGTTTGTTCCTTCCCCATTGATATCAACTTAAAGTTCAACAATACCTTCCAAGCTCAAATCATATTGCATCATAAACGGTAATCAAATATTCACACCCTTCTTCATTTCAAGCAACTCCTTTCTTCCATATTCCATCTTTCTTCGTACGGTAACCATCATTCTAAATAAAATCTGTAGATCAAATCACCTTCCATCATGATTCCGAACCCATCCTACACTTACTCAAGGCACGCGGCTATCCTACCACAGAATCCATATGTTAATCTGCCACTCTTACTTCGGTTAAGCCATCTCTTTTAAGCAACTTCTCAACCTCCGTTTTTCATACTTGACATGCTAGTACTCCAACCACCACGAAACACTTCCCACCTTGCCCTTCCTCATACTTCGCTGGTCAAATGTTGCGTCAAATCATAAATCCATCTATGTAGCTCCTGAATCAATAAATTGTTACCGACTCTAAGCCTCTTTGAAGATTATCTTTCTCGAGCCATCAACATTAGAAATACGAATTCCATTATGAACCATTACACACCGCTATCTCTGACAACCGCCCCTCAAGCACCATTTCATAACACACTGCCCGAAGGCAAACACAAAAGAGACCATAACATTGGCGAACCATAATGCGTTCAAACAAGGACGGCAACACCGCATCACAATGAAAATTTCACCACGCTCGAACATATCAAGTCTAGTTACTTCATCAACCAAACCTGGACATCTATAGTCCAACTACCTTTCCTTTGTTGGAATTAAATGCTGAACCTCTAAATCATGCCGTGAAACGTCCTCCTTTCAAGTCATTCACTGCCTCAATGCATAAACGAGTACCCTACCATTACACCAACATTTGTGCGATAATAACACATAGACATCATAGCAATCCATGCACAATCTTAAAACCATAAAAAGTACAGAAAATGGAGTGGAATAAAAGAACATCCTTCTGCAAGGCGGCGATAATAGCTTGCCCGAACACGCATGGAAAAATATCCTGCACCACGTTTGCATTACTACTACAACTCCTCAACACCCAATTGATAACAAGAGCTTCGTGTCGCATATGATTGAGTAGGAAGGAAATGAAGGCACAAACCTCAATGGAATCAAACTGCACGATGAGGAAATCAAAAAGGGAAGTCCTCCTAATAGCCCTATAGCCTCTCAAAGATAAGTACAGACGTCTCTATACCGATCCGCAAGACTCTACTAGACTTTCTCATGACTCGTGAGACCTAAGGGAACCTAACGCTCTGATACCAAGCTGTCAAGACCCAAAATTCACTATGAATCGTGATGGCGCCTAACATCGCTGTCAGGAACGCAAACATTGATTTAACAATTTAATTACTCAATTTAGTATTTGAAATCATAATTTATCCTTAATTGAACAATATAAAATAGAATTTACAGAGTATAAAAATATTTACACGAACCGCAATAATGAATAACCTGCAGGAACCGCCAAAACCCGGTGTCACAAGTGCATGAGCAACTTCTAAGGAGTACAATAATAATACAATGTATGTCCCGAATGTAATAAGACAGAAAAAAATGAATAGTACAATGGAGACTCGGTGGACTGCGTTGCGTAACCTAGAATGCAGCTCACGTGAAGTCTCCTCAACATGTGCGCCTACGCGCCAAGGTGATCATCAAATAAACCTGTCAGATCCTGCACATTTACTGCAAAAGTGCAACATGAGTACGCAAATCAATGCGTGCCCAGTAAGTATCTAGCCTAACCCCGGAGAATTAGTAACGAGGAATCGACATCGACACTTACTAAAGATCCAATAACACAATACTATAAAACATAAATAGATATGAGGCATACGGAAATGACGGGGTAATTCTGCAAGTTACATCTTCCAATTCCTTCGTTCAAAGCATAAATTTCTTAATATTGTATTCTACCTTAATAGCTCAGAATATGCCAGGGGTCGATATCAGATAAAAAAGGAATAGCATATAAAATGTCTGGCATCAGCGCAAAATTAGCTTGTAAATATTCGGACTACTAGCGATATAACACACGATTCTATTGAGGTTGTTCGGCCCGATCCAGAATAATATGTATACTGCTGAGGGTCGAGCGGTACGAACCACAGAGGCATCTATATACTTCCAAGGCGCTCGACCCGCTCCACAAGAAAAGGAAGGAGATTACCGAATTACGACACATGTGTTTACAATACAGTGCATGGGCATAAAATGAATATAATCTTTACAATTTCTCAAACAACTCGCCCAACACTCGAAGTGATAGGACTTGGCCTAGTGTACATGCAATTATTTCTAATCAATTTCAATTATATCTTCAATTAATTAAGCCAACAGAATGAGTTCAAATAATTTAAATATTACATGATAAGATCCTAAGTTTACACGGACATAAACATGCTATAGCTATGTACGGACTGTCATCACCTTGTGCATATGTAGCACCCACAACTAGTTGCACATAACAATAATTATCACCTAGGGATAGTTTCCCCCTCACAAAGTTAGACAGGAGACTTACCTCGCTCCGAAGTTCCATAACCGGCTGCAAAATCTCTCTAACACCTCAAACCGATGCTCGTATATCAAAAACTAGTCAAATAATGAGTAAACCAATCAAAATATACTCTAATACCCAAAATTAATCAATTTAAACAATTCTCAACTCCGCTCGAACAGTCGATAAAGTAAACCCTCGGGCCCACGTGCCCAGATTCCGAACATTTTTGAATATAAACGTTACACATAACATTACTAACTCAAATATATAATTTATTCTCAATTACATCTCCAATTTCATGGTCAAAATCCAAAATTATCAATTCTAGGTTTTCTACCAAAATTAGACTATTTTTCCTAAATGTTTCCTCCTTAAATCAACATATAAAACTCACATTTAGCTCACAAAAAGTGGGAAATAATTTACCTTGTGTTACATGATGCAAACTCATCAAAATCACCCAAGAACCGAGTTCCAAATATCCCAAATGAAAACGATGAAAGGACCAAGTTTTATCCCTTATGTTGTGCCCAATTTTCGCTTCTACGGATCACCTGACCGCATTTGTTGTCCCGCTTCTACAGATTTACCATCGCTCATGCGATCCAGGGCTTCCAGGCCACCTGCGGTCACTGCCCAGCTTTGTCCAAACCGCACATGCGACCATTTTCTCGCTTCTGCGGTCACGCACCTGCGGTCAAACTTGTGCAGGTGCGATTGCACCGGAATTGGTGCACTTCAGCCATTCTTTAAGCTTCAACTTGATCTGTTAACCATCCGAAACCACCCCGAGGCCCCCGAGACCTCAACCAAACCTACCAAAAAGTCCTAAAGAACTATAAAAACTTAATCAAGCCTTCAAATCACATCAAACAATGTTAAACTATGAATCAAACCCCCATTCAAGATTAATGAACTTTAGAACATCAAATTTCTACATTCGACGCCAAAACCTATCAAATCAAGTGCGATTGACCTCTAGTTTTGCGCACAACTCATAATTGACATTACGAACCGGCTCCCACTTCCAGAATCGGAATCCAACCCCGATATCAAAAGGTCCACTTCCGGTCAAACTTCCAAAAACTCATACAATTTCTAACTTTCGCCAATTGACGCCTAAATGACCCACGAACCTCCAAATCAATATCCGGACACACTCCTAAAACCAACATCATCGTGTGAAACTGTTGGAACCTTCAAATCCCGATTCTAAGGTCGTTTACTCAAAAGTCAACCTTAGTTAATTTTTCCAACATAAAGATTCTGAAATTAGAACTTTCTTTCCAAATCAACTCCGAATTTCCCGAAATACAGTTCCGACCACACGTCCAAGCCATAAAACATAAAGTGAAGCTACTCAAGGCCTCAAACCTAGGTCTCAAAATAACTGGTCGGGTCGTTACAAAACCCATAATATTTTACAATTTACATGTTAAGAATCTACCCAAAATCCGCGTATTAAATTGACATTAAGTAGTAATTACTTACCTCATGATGAAAGGCGAAACATGCCTCTCCAAGAGCTCCTCAATTGACCACCCTAAGTAAAAATGAGATAAAAACCACCTAAGTCTGATATAAATGCACCTTACTGCCCAAGAAATATTCGCACCTGTGACTTCACTTCTGCGGACAAATCGTTGCAGGTGCGGACCTTTCCCAGGCCAGCCACTCTCGCTTATGTGGACAAAGTCTCGCTTTTGCGAGCCCGCTTCTACGGAAAAGTGGGTCACACATGCGAACCCAATCTGGTTGGCATTTTCCACTTCTGTGATTACATTCCTCACACCTACGAGCTCGTAGGTGCAGTACCTACTCTGCTTCTGCGACCACTGGCCAGCCCACTCTAGGCCACTTCTACGGTCAATAGGGAGCATCAGCGAGCTAGCACCTGCAGCTATTTCCACGCAGGTGTGAGTGCACCATATCCCTGCTACTTCAGCCATTCGCCTAAGTTCAAACATGTTTCTCACATCGTCTGAATAACATCCGAGGCCTCCGGGGCCTCTTCCAAACATACCAACAAGTTCATAAACATAAAACGGACTTGCTCGAACCCTCAGAACGCATAAAACAACATCAAAACTAAGAATTTCACCCCAAAACCAAATTGAATCAACTTATGAACTTCAGGTTTTTTCAACTTACTCGGAATGCTCTGATTCATATTTAAACGACTCGAATGACACCAAATTTTACGTGTAAGTTCCAAATCTCCATACGGAACTATTCACAGGCTCGGAATTCCAAACAGGCCTTGATAAAACCCAAAGTCTACTCCAATCCTAACCTAAAGAACTTGAAGAACCTTCAACGTACCAACTTTCAATATTAAGCGCTAAAACGCTCCTGGATCATCCGAACCCCGATCCGAATACACGCCAAGTCCAAAATCATCATATGAACCTATTGGGACCATCAAATTGTGGTTCCGAGATCATTTACTAAAAATGTTGACTCAAGTCAAACTTAACCATTATAAGTCACTATTAAGGAACTAAGTGTTCCTATTTCAACCCGAACCCTTCCTGCAAGCCATAAAATAGTAAAAGCACATACGGAGAGTCTTAGTTAGGGGAACGAGGATCTAAAAAGCAAAACGACCGGTCGAGTCATTACAGAATCTATGTTCATCAATGGTGGAATAATTAAAATTTCATCTTTTGATTTTGATTTGTTCTAGATTAAATAGCTTAGAACTAGAGAAACAACTGTTTTTTCTGATGATTTTGGTGGAGGAAATCAACGATCCACCATTATGAGCTAGAAGCTAAAATTTCAACTTGAAGATTTGTTGTTTGATGTGAAGTAAGTGTTGTAAAATATTATTTCCTTTATCTTTTGGAAGTTCATAGTGAAATTTGGTTGCATTTGGAATTGATTTAGATGCTTGGAATAGGTTTTGTTTTTTGATACACCATTGTTGAGCTCGGAGAATAGATGGAGAGCTAGATCTTCTCTTAAATGAATACAAGGATAATTATTTAATAAGTAGTATTATAAATTGATATTTATTGATAAAATATTTATGTTGAGTAGCTAATCTTTTCAGTATCGTTTCAATTTTATCGAATATCCCCGAAGGGACTCACCGTAAATTAAATATGATAAGACTTGGATTTTTGGAGCCCTTTTAGAAATATTGTTTAACACTAATCAGTCTGATAGCCTCAAGGGTTAGACCAAGGTTCTCCCTTCAATTAAAACATTCACTATAATTATGTGAAAAGTAGTTTATAAAACATAAACTAGAGGCAAATACATAAGCTGCCCATTAGACTTGTCCATTTCTTTTATAGTAACACCTCACCGGACCCTTTTTCTTATTAGACACCACAATCTTAACAAATATTTATGATTTACCTATTAAACAAAAAATGACCACAAATCCAAAAATTATAGGGCGAGCAATTAGCAAATTAAAGGGATGAATAAAGCGTTTATATATGCCAATGGAAGTGACTACAAAACCAAAAAATAAAGGACGAGCAATAACATGCAGATATTGTAGCAAATTAAAGGAATGAATGAAACAATAAATGGACATGATCACAAATCCAAAAATTATAGGGCGAGCAGAAGTGTTTTTTGAAGTTTTTGAGTTTCATGATGAATCATGTGTTTTGGTGTTCACTTCATAATTCTAGATGTTATTTTGTTGTTTCAATAGCGCGAGCGGGTCTGTATTATGTTGTTGGATGTGTGAGTGTGATTGGATGGGGTCGGGGGG
>AWOL01S0205399.1:8885-25688 GCA_000715115.1 Nicotiana otophora
ATATATATATATATATTGAGGTGACACCTCTCTTAAGCCAAGGAACACATTTATCTTTTTTTAGATTTTTCATTATTTTTTTCATTTATTTTATATTAAAAATTCTATCTTCATAACTCACACCTCTTTATCTTCATAACTATATTTTTAATAATCACAATAACTCCCATGCCTTTCATATTCATAACCTCTAAATATTTAATGTGTAAGTTTATGACAATTTATTATATGTACCTATATAAGGACTTCTATGATTTGAACATATATGATTAATACTAACTTTATATTCTGCTTATAATGGTTTGAGCTATCTCTATATCAAAGACTGTAGTGGAAAGAAAATTATACAAAGGTATGGTATAATTTATATTCTTTATTTTCGTTTAAGGTAAATACACGAAGATAATCCATATACATGTGTCAATCTTAAGAAGAATATTTAAGAGGAAGTATCAAATAATAAAGTGAAGATCAAAGTAAAGCCCATTTCATAATTCTCATTAATGGTCTTTGATTTTGTCATTTTTAGGTTTATGTTGTATAAGTTGAAGTAGTGATTTGTTTCAAATGATACTTATAGATTTTGATATCTTTTTTTGTTGTATATATTTATACTCTACAATTGCAATAACTTTGAGTCGTGATTTTCTCCGATGTCCAAGTGTAACGACCCGGCCGGTCATTTGGAGAGTATTAGTCCCGATCCCCTATTTACTGCTTTTCCTGTATCATTTATGCTTATGTGACTTGCCGGGAGGATTTGTTCTTGGTTTTGGAGTGAAATGGGACACTTAGTCCCTAAAATGGAAGCTTAGTTCTAGGAATTTGACTGTAGTTGGAACTGTGTGAAAACGACTCCAGAGTGAAGTTTTGTGGTTCCGTTAGCTCTGTTGGGTGATTTTGGACTTAGGAGCGTGTCCAGATTGTGATTTGGAGGTTCGTAGTTGAATTAGACGTGAAATGACGAAAGTTGGATTTTTGGAAGTTTGACAGGGAGTGGACTTTTTGATATTGGGGTCGGATTCCGATTCTGAAAATTGGAGTAGGTCCGTAATTTAAAATTTGATTTATGTGCAAAATATTTGAGGTCAATCGGACGTGTTTTGATAGGTTTCGGCATCGGTTGTAGAAATTTGAAGTTTTAAAGTTCATTAAGTTTGATTTGGAGTGTGATTCTTCTTTTTAGCGTTGTTTGATGTGATTTGAAGGTTCGACTAAGTTCGTATGATGTTTTAGGACTTGTTGATATATTCGGTTGAGGTCCTGGGGGCCTCGGGTGGATTTCGGGTGGTTAACGGACTAGAGTTGAACTTGTTGGAATTGCAGAAAAATATGATGTGCTGTTGCTGGTTTCCCTTATTGCGTTCGCGAGAGAGGTCTCGCGATCGCGTAAGGTATCTGGGAGGCCAGCGGAGTTATGTTTTTCGTGTTCGCGATGTAGGTCCCGTGTTCGTGAAGCTCTGAGGTATTAGATCTACGCATTCGCGATAGGGATCTCGCGTTCGCGTAGAGAAGCTGGTCTGATGAGTTACTAGACATTTAGCCTACGCGTACGCGATGAAGGTCCCGTATTCGCGAAGGGTCAGGCAGTTGAAGCTACGTGTTCGCGAGTGGGATCTCGCGTTCGCGTAAGAGGGAATTTTAGTCAGTTGAGTTTTGTGCTTCGCGAACGCGAGGCACATTCCGCGTTCACGAAGAAGGACTCACTTGGACAGATATAAACATTTCAAAATCGAGGGTTTGCCATTTTCATCACAACTTGAGATAGAAAGCTCGGATTTAGACGAAATTTTGAGGTCTTTTCAGAGGAAACGATTGGAGTAATGATTCTTGATTTGTTTTTGATTAATATCCACAATCCATCGTTAATTTCATTATTTAATTAAGGTTTTGGGTTGAGGAATTTGGAGAAAAAGTGGGAAAGTTCTTCAACCAAATTTTGGGGTTTTAATTGAGATTTTGGTATCAGATTTGAGTAATTTTGGTATGGGTGGACTCGTGGTTGAATGAGTGTTCATATTTTATGACTTTTATTTGTTCCGAGACATGCGCCAGGGTCGACCATTTGGGGCGAATTTCTAATTTTTTGCTAAAGTCTTGATTTCATTAATTATACTAGTTTTTTATAGTTATATTTATGGTATGTAATTGGTTTTGGCTAGATTTGGGTCATCCGGAGTCGAAAAGTCAAGGAAAAGGCATTCTTACTGATTGATTAAGCTTGGTTCGAGGTAAGTGGATTACCTAACCTTGTGTTGGGGAAATTCCCTTAGGATTTGGTACTGTTATGACAATTTTCGTAATATGCGAGTGCCGTATACACGAGGTGACGAGTGCGTACACGGGCTAAATGTTGAAAATCCGGTTTTTACTGAACAATAACTTGTTATATCTTGAATGAGTCATCCCAGCATGTGTAGTTATTCTGTTTAGCCTAATATCGCATGTCTATGTGTCTTAAATGCTTATTTGAAATCTGTGCAACATGATTAGTTGAATTCCCATTTTCCTTGATTTGTATTAGTCTTAAACTGTAGGATTCTTGCTGTTAATTTTTGTTTCCATCGGTTTCGAGCTGTGTATTTACTTTTGAGACTACGAGGCGGTACCTCGGGAGATTTTCTTACATATTTACTTTTAGGACTACGAGGCAGTACCTCGGGAGACCTCCCTGCATATTTACTTTTAGGACTACGAGGCGGTACCTCGGGAGATCCCCCGTTGAGTATTTACTTTTGGAACTACGAGATGGTATCTCGGGAGCGCCCATGTTGTTTACCTCTATGTGCTGTGTTGTTATTTTTCTGTAAAGTTTCTTTGTTAAATTCTCAGTCTTTCATCAAATTGTTATATCTTCTATCTTATCATTATACCCAGTAGGGCCCTGACCTGACCTCGTCACTACTCTACCGAGGTTAGGTTTGGCACTTACTAGGTACCGTTGTGGTGTACTCATGCTATTCTTCTGCACATGTTTTTNGCATTCGCGATAGGGATCTCGCGTTCGCGTAGAGAAGCTGGTCTGATGAGTTACTAGACATTTAGCCTACGCGTACGCGATGAAGGTCCCGTATTCGCGAAGGGTCAGGCAGTTGAAGCTACGTGTTCGCGAGTGGGATCTCGCGTTCGCGTAAGAGGGAATTTTAGTCAGTTGAGTTTTGTGCTTCGCGAACGCGAGGCACATTCCGCGTTCACGAAGAAGGACTCACTTGGACAGATATAAACATTTCAAAATCGAGGGTTTGCCATTTTCATCACAACTTGAGATAGAAAGCTCGGATTTAGACGAAATTTTGAGGTCTTTTCAGAGGAAACGATTGGAGTAATGATTCTTGATTTGTTTTTGATTAATATCCACAATCCATCGTTAATTTCATTATTTAATTAAGGTTTTGGGTTGAGGAATTTGGAGAAAAAGTGGGAAAGTTCTTCAACCAAATTTTGGGGTTTTAATTGAGATTTTGGTATCAGATTTGAGTAATTTTGGTATGGGTGGACTCGTGGTTGAATGAGTGTTCATATTTTATGACTTTTATTTGTTCCGAGACATGCGCCAGGGTCGACCATTTGGGGCGAATTTCTAATTTTTTGCTAAAGTCTTGATTTCATTAATTATACTAGTTTTTTATAGTTATATTTATGGTATGTAATTGGTTTTGGCTAGATTTGGGTCATCCGGAGTCGAAAAGTCAAGGAAAAGGCATTCTTACTGATTGATTAAGCTTGGTTCGAGGTAAGTGGATTACCTAACCTTGTGTTGGGGAAATTCCCTTAGGATTTGGTACTGTTATGACAATTTTCGTAATATGCGAGTGCCGTATACACGAGGTGACGAGTGCGTACACGGGCTAAATGTTGAAAATCCGGTTTTTACTGAACAATAACTTGTTATATCTTGAATGAGTCATCCCAGCATGTGTAGTTATTCTGTTTAGCCTAATATCGCATGTCTATGTGTCTTAAATGCTTATTTGAAATCTGTGCAACATGATTAGTTGAATTCCCATTTTCCTTGATTTGTATTAGTCTTAAACTGTAGGATTCTTGCTGTTAATTTTTGTTTCCATCGGTTTCGAGCTGTGTATTTACTTTTGAGACTACGAGGCGGTACCTCGGGAGATTTTCTTACATATTTACTTTTAGGACTACGAGGCAGTACCTCGGGAGACCTCCCTGCATATTTACTTTTAGGACTACGAGGCGGTACCTCGGGAGATCCCCCGTTGAGTATTTACTTTTGGAACTACGAGATGGTATCTCGGGAGCGCCCATGTTGTTTACCTCTATGTGCTGTGTTGTTATTTTTCTGTAAAGTTTCTTTGTTAAATTCTCAGTCTTTCATCAAATTGTTATATCTTCTATCTTATCATTATACCCAGTAGGGCCCTGACCTGACCTCGTCACTACTCTACCGAGGTTAGGTTTGGCACTTACTAGGTACCGTTGTGGTGTACTCATGCTATTCTTCTGCATATGTTTTGCGTGTAGACTCAGGTTCCTCTTACCAGCCCCGCTATTAGATGAGCGTACTTGCTGCTGCTTCAGAGACTTCAAGGTATATCTGCCAGCGTTCGCAAACCTCGGAGTCCCCCTCTATCCCTTTATGTCATTTCTTCTTTATTTTTCCTAGACACTGATATATAGAGACAATTAGAACTTTTCCTTAGAGCTTGTGACTTGTGACTATCAGGTCTTTGGGAGTTGTTTATACTCAGTATTGTGGTTTTACTTGTACATGCCGAGCGACAATTTTCCAGCTTATTTAGATATTTATATATGTTGTTGTTGAGTTTTAGCCGTTGTTTCTGTTATTTTTCAGTTATTCCGCAACTGTTAGGCTCACCTAGTCTTAGAGACTAGGTGCCGTCATGACATCTTACGGAGGAATATTTGGGTCGTTCCATGAAGTGAGATCCTAATGTATTTTTATTTTCCTGTTATAAATAGATTTATCATTTTTATAAATATATTTTTCTATATGTTCTTTATTCTTTTTGCCTCTAGTTCTTTGTTCAATGAACGTTTTTGAAATGTTTTTTCTTGTCTGAAGTTGTTTCTCTTCTAACACTCATAACTCCTTAAATTTCCTTCAAATGGATTTTGTAAATTTATAACATGTTTACTCTAACGTTCTTTTTCAAAATTCTTAGTTTTTTCCATGTTTTCATAATACTCAATGATTTATTTATTTTTGGTATTCAAAAGAAAAAGGAAGAAACCAAAGCAAATAAGAATGAGATCAAAAGAAGAATGACCCCCACAAAGAAAAAGTGTGGTGTTGTGACCTTTCTTGGGGAACGAAGATAATTCTACCACCATCATCGTAAAGGCTTTACCTGTGTTATGAAGGTTGTGCCAAAAAATTCAAACGTTCAATTCACAATGCACTAATCTATGGCATTGACAGTTTGTAGATAACTTTAAGTTAACATATAATGTAATCTAATTAATTAAGAAATCATATGTCACGACCCAAAAATCACTAGTCATGATGGCACCTAACTCGACCCACTAGGTAAGCTAACTAACAGTCAATCCAATCCAAATGAAATTTATAGGAAACAGTGACGAATTATTTGAACATTTACTTATTAACCCAAGGACTGGTAGTACGAATCATGAGCTTCTAAGACTTGGAATTTACAAAGCTGGTACAAATAATTACACGATCTGTTTGAAATTTTACATAAACAGACTAGCAAAATCTAACACTACCAAGTATAAGTGGAAGCTATATCCGAAATGCAAGAACATCTTCCGAGTCAGCTCCCGACATCTCCAACAGCTCCGTTACAAAAGAAAAATCTGCACGCAAGGTGCAGAAGTGTAGTATGAGTACAACCGACCCCATGTACACAGTAAGTATCTTGTCTAACCTCGTCGAAGTAGTGACGAGGATTTCTAGTTTAAAGATGCTTACTGTTATAACTCGTACATTAGACTAACAATATAGACAGTTAAAAAACATAGCAGATAAGAGTACCATAAACAACTATGCGAGACAATAAATAATTACTAGGAGAAACCACAATAGAGAATTTATAATCTTTCCCGGTGTGAGAAGTATATCCAAGATACCAAGTCAAATGACACGGTAACACCCTTCGTACTTTTGTCTCTTCCTCACCATATATAACCAATTATGTGTCAAATCATTTAGGTAATGACAATAGAAATAGAAAATATAGAGTACCCAGAAAGTAACAGTTAAGAAGTCAGAAGCATATAGAAAATAGAAATAGACGAGATAGAGGGCACAAAAGTAATGACAACAAGTATGGTAGAAGAACATAAATTTCACTAACTAACATGGAATACAGTTTGGATATAATTATAACTAACAAGAAGGAAAAATATGATCTTGATAAGCTAACAAGTAGAGACATGGATGACTAACATAGTAGAAGGCTTGTGCTAAAATGTAACAAAATAGATACGGCATAGATATAGATATAACAACAGTAAGTAGGCACGGTATTTGCAAGTTAAACAGGTAGAAGGCATGGGCAACACAACAATAATTGAGGTAGAGAACCTAGACAGAACAATAACGTCAAGTCATATAAGAACCATAAGTACGCCAATAACAGCTCAAGGTAAAGACATGAACGTAAATACGAGGTAAAGATATCATAACAAAATACATGTCCCTCGTCCTCACCTGTACGGAATCACCCTTCATGCCATGAACGCGTGATAACACAAAAGCATGATAATATAAATGAAATGGAACGACATCACCCTTCGTGCTTTTACTCTCAAATGATATGGCACGGCATCACCCTTCGTGCTTTTACTCTCAAATGATATGGCACGATATCACCCTTTGTGCTTTACACTCTCCCTCACATGATAATGTATATACAATGGTACGATATCACCCTTCGTGCTTTACACTCTTCCTTACCAAGCATATGTATATCAATGACAAATAAAACAGGAAGCATAAATAATGTCAAGGAGAGTGTTTAAATGAATTTTCCAAATGGAACCCCAATCACGACTTTCAAGCCAACAATAGTTCAATAAACCCTCAAGAACCTTATTATTAAAGTATTTCAACAAATCTCAAGAAAGATCTACAACACGAGCATATAATCTAGTATCTCAAGAATATCTGCCGTAGTAATGTATTGATGATTAAGCATAATGATGTCCGAATTAGACACAACAATGTTTTCTCAGAATTCCGTCCAATTTTAATCAAGTTATAATAAACTAAATTTTAGTTTCTAACATTCCATTCCATATTTTAGTGATCTAGAAGTCAGGTAAGACATGAAGTAAGAAGGTCACGCAAATCTACAAGACACTATTTATAACATAATCTACCCCCGAGCATGATTAACCCTGGCACATGCATATATGCTTGTCATCTCATATATGTATCACCCCCACATGTAGCAAACAATGTCAAATAATAGGAAAAATTCCCTCAACAAAGTTAGGCAAGACTCTTACCTCAAACAAGTCAAATCGATAGACTAGAAACTCTATCCCATTCAAATCATCCTCTGAACGGCTTGAAACTAGCCAAAAATAACTCAAAATCATCAAATAATGCCACAGTAAGCAAACCCAATCCATAAAGGTTGAATCTTTACACATTTACTCAAAGTCAACCAAAAAGTCAAACCCAGTATCGTACCTCGAAACCCGATAAAACTTACAAAATCCAACAACCCATTTAATTACGAGTCCAACCATACTAATTTTACTCAAATCCAACTCCGAATCGATGTTCAAAACTTAAAAATTCAATATAGGAAAGTTTAGACAAAAAAGCCCAAACTTTCTCTTTAAAAATCATAATCCAAATGCGAAAATCGAAGACAGATTCATAAAATATAATCAAAACTAAGTAGAGAACACTTACCCCAATCCTTGTGGTGAAAATCACCTCCAAAATCACCCAAATCGGAGTATAGGGTTCAAAATATGAAGGAATGAGCTAAAATCCCGAAACTCCAACTCTTAACCCAGCTGCAGATGTCATATTTGCGACCGAAAGTTCGCAATTGCGACTAAATATTCGCAATTGCAACCAGATTCACAATTGCGACCAAATGTTCGCAAATGTGGAGTTCGTAATTGCAACAAAAAAGTTCGCAATTGCAAAGTACCAGTACTAGCAAACCCAAACTTCAACGAAATGATCTGAAACCACCTCGAAACTCATCCGGAACCTCCCAGACACAAACCATATATGCATTTCAATCATAAAACACGCTAGAGATCTGCTCGCACCCTCAAAACACCGAAAAGAGGTCGCCTTGTCCCGATATTGACCATGGTCAAACTCTAAATTACTTAACTTAACTAGTCTCTCAATCAATGATCCAAAATACACCCGAGTCCCTTGGGAACCCGTCACATCATACCAACAAGTCCCAAAATATAACACGGACCCACTCGAGGCATCAAATCTCAAATAGCAACATCGAAACGACGAATCGCGCCCCAATTCAAAATCAATTAACTTTGAAAGTTCAACTTCTACAACCGATGCCGAAACCTATCAAATCACGTCCAATTGACCTCAAATTTTGTGCACATGTCACACTTGACATTACAGATCTATTCCAACTTTCGGAATCGGAATCCGACCCCGTTATCAAAAAGTTCACTCCCGGTCAAACTTTTCAAAAATCCGACTTCCACCATTTTAAGTCTAATTCAACTACAGACCTCCAAATCACAACCTGAATGCGCTCCTAAGTCCAAAAACACCCAACGGAGCTAACATAAGCGACAAAACTCCATTCCGAGGTCAAATGCTAAAAATTCAACCTTAGTCAACTCTTCCAACTTAGAGCTTAAATCTTGAAGTTCATTCTTCCAAATCGATTCCGAACAACTTGAAAACCAACACCGACGATTCACGCAAGTCATAGTACACCATGCATAGATACTAGAGCCCTCAAACTACTGAGTAAAGTGCAAATGCTTAAAATGACCAGTCGATCGTTACATCCTCCACCACTTAAACATACATTCGTCCTCGAACATGCTAGGAGTCGTTCCAAATCTATCAAATCATTGTGTAACATTACTATGTACATACCCGAGGGTGATCCCACGTCACCCTGTTCCACATAAGCCCGCCAACACAATATAACTAGAGATCTTTACTTCAACCTTGGTCCTTAAACCTTAGAATCCAATCTCCAACATCCTGATTTCATTACAAGACCCGAATCTCACATCCACACATTGTATTAGTCCGAACAAGATGTATTAAGTCATAACCATAACCCAAGATGTAATAACATAATATACCCCATCACTTAGATACTCACAGCAGGAACTACTGACCACTATTGCTGCCCAAAAACAAATCCGGTGCCGGTAGCGAACCTCACATCGATTAGAACCTCGTTCAAAACCTTCACACCCCACCAATGATGAAAGAAACACGCATAATCTCTTAACCACTCATCTGATCAATAAATCAAGAAGCTCACTCGTCCGACCAGGTCCATTGCCCAAATCCTCCGTAGAAACATAGTATCATTTTTCCAAACATTCCTTATCCCAATATGATAGTGCAAATCTCAGGTCTAGAAACCTCATCTTCGCCAATACAAGCAGCCCAACCGATAAGTCTCGGCAAAATCATATGAAGCCCCACACAACGCGATTTTGTACACTAAACAAGTAATAATTTAGACATGACAGACAATAGTAAGAAAGTTAAATAAGAAGGCTACTAAGCAAGTTAAGCAGGCAGGGAAATTTTAACATTTTCCTATGAACTATTTTCAATAAGGTGGAAGCAAAATACATGAAATAAGAATAAGGAGTTACATTTCATCATAGTACTGTTGTGGCGTGCAACCCGATCCCTTCATATCAATCCATATAGGGTACCCATCGAGCCATAATACTCAGGCTCATTGACCACATGTGCGTCAACATCAAGCACAATAGAGTGCACAAAATATAACTATGGGAAAATTATTAGGAACAAACAATACTGAGAAGGACAAGCAAAACTATGGTGCAATAAGCAAATCAAAATCACGAAGGCCATCTCGCCTATAATGCCATGAGGCCTAAACTGAATCACAATATGCGTGCGAAGAATCATGTAACCCTCACAACCTGTCATAGCATAAGAGAGGAACACAAAACATAGACCAGGGCGCAAATAGAATCTATTCTGCCCGATGATATACCTATGGTAACAACTGCGTAGGAGCAAGCAAATCCTATCCGATACAGAATATACATCCTCATTAGGCTCTCGAATAATTCCCAAACTAGATTCCGATTATTCCCGAATAGGCAAATAACCTTCCAGAAGCCCATAACAACCTTTCTATAACACATACAATCAATCACCCAATCCTCCACATTCATTCTCATGTCAAAATCAAGGAATATAGTCTTCCAACGAGAACCTAGAGCTCTGATACCAACTTGTCACGACCCAAAAACCACTAGTCGTGATGGCACCTAACTCGACCCGCTAGGTAAGCCAACTAACAGTCAATACAATCCAAATGAAATTTATAGGAAACGGTGAAGAATTATCTGAACATTTACTTATTAACCCAAGGACTGGTAGTACGAATCATGAGCTTCTAAGACTTGGATTACAAAGCTGGTACAAATAATTATACAATCTGTTTGAAATTTTACATAAACAGACTAGCGAAATCTAAAACTACCAAGTATAAGTGGCAGCTATATCCGGAATGCATGAACACTCTTCGAGTCAGCTCCTGACATTGCCAATAGCTCCGCTCCAAAAGAAAACTCTGCACGCAAGGTACAAAAGTGTAGTATGAGTACAACCGACCCCATGTATATAGTAAGTATCTTGTCTAACCTCGTCGAAGTAGTGGCTAGGATTTAGAGTTTAAAGATGCTTACTGTTATAACTTGTACATTAGACTAACAGTATAGATAGTTCAAAAACATAACAGATAAGAGTACCAAAAACAACTATGCGAGACAGTAAATGATTACTAGGAGAAACCTTAGTAGAAAATTTATAATCTTTCATGGTGTGAGAAGTATATCCAAGATATCAAGACAAATGGCACGGTAATACCCTTCGTGCTTTTGTCTGTTCCTCACCATATATAACCAATTATGTGTCAAATCATTTAGCACGGTAACACACTTTGTGCGTTCATCTCATCCTTACCAAATGTGCATACAGTAATACCAAACAGGTAGAATAATTTCTAGAATATTGTCCACCAAGTAGAGAGTACCCAGAAAGTAACAGTTAAGAAGTCAAAAGCATATAGAAAATAGAAATAGACGAGATTGAGGGCACAAAAGTAATGACAACAAGTATGGTAGAAGAACATAAATTTCACTAACTAACATGAAATAAGGTTTAGATGTAATTATAACTAACAAGAAGGAAAAACATGATCTTGATAAGCTAACAAGTAGAGACATGGATGACTAACATGGTAGAAGGCTTGTACTAAAGTGTAACAAAATAGATATGACATGGATATAGATATAACAATAGTAAGTAGGCATGGTATTTGCAAGTTAAACAAGTCATGGGCAACACAACAACAATTGAGGTAGAGAACCTAGACAGAACAATAACGGCAAGTCATATAAGAACCATAAGTACGACAATAATAGCTCAAGGTAAAGACATGAATGTAAATACGAGGTAAAAATATCATAACAAAATGCATGCCCCTCGTCCTCACCTGCACAGAATCACCCTTCGTGCCATAAACTTGGGATAACATAAAATCACGATAATATAAATGAAATGGCACGGCATCACCCTTCGTGATTTTACTCTCATATGATATGGCACGACATCACCTTTCGTGCTTTTACTCTCAATAATATGGCACGGCATCACCCTTCGTGCTTTTACTCTCAATAATATGGCACGGCATCACCCTTCGTGCTTTTACTCTCAAATGATATGGCACTCTCCCTCACATGATAATGTATATACAATGGCACGACATCACCCTTCGTGCTTTACACTCTTCCTTACCAAGCATATGTATATCAATGACAAACAAGACAGGAAGCATAAATAATGTTAAAGAGAGTGTTTAAATGAATATTCCAAATGGAACCCCAATCATGACTTTCAAGCCAACAATAGTGCAATAAATCCTCAGGAACCTTATTATTTAGGTATTTCAACAAATCTCAAGAAAGATCTACAACACGAGCATATAATCTAGTATCTCAAGAATATCGGCCATAGTAATGTATTGATGATTAAGCATAATGATGTCCGAATTAGACATATTAATGTTTCTCAGAATTCCATCCAATTTTAATCAAGTTATAATAAACTAAATTTTAGTTTCTAACATTCAATTCCATATTTTAGTGATCTAGAAGTCAGGTAAGACATGAAGCAAGAAGGTCACACAGTTCTACAAGACACCATTTAAGACATAATCTACCCCGAGCATGATTAACCCTGGCACATGCATATATGCTCGTCACCTCATATATTTATCATCCCCACATTTAGCAAACAATGTCAAATAGTAGAAAAAATTCTCTCAACAAAGTTAGGCAAGACACTTACCTCAAACAAGCCAAATCAATAAACTAGAAGCGCCATCCCATTCAAATCATCCTCCAAACAGCTCGAAACTAGCCAAAAGCAACTCAAAATCATCAAATAATGCCATAGTAAGCAAACCCAATCGATAAAGGTAGAATCTTTACACATTTACTCAAAGTCAACAAAAAAGTCAAACCCGACCTCGCACCTCGAAACCTGACAAAACTTACAAAATCCAACAACCCATTTAATTACGAGTCCAACCATACTAATTACACTCAAATCCAACTCCGAATCGATGTTCAAAACTCAAAAATTCAATTTAGGAAAGTTCAGACAAAAAGCCCCAACTTTCTCTTTAAAAATCATAATCCAAATGCGAAAATCGAAGATAGAATCATGAAATATAATCAAAACCAAGTAGAGAACACTTACCCCAATCCTTATGGTGAAAATCGCCTCCAAATTCGCCCAAATAGGAGTATAGGGTTCAAAATATGAAGAAATGAGCTAAAATCCCGAAACTCCAACTCTTAACCCAGCTGCAGATGTCACATTTGCGACCAAAAGTTTGCAATTGCGACCAAATGTTCGCAATTGCAACCAGATTCGCAATTGCGACCAAAAGTTTGCAAATGCGGAGTTCGTAATTGCAACAAAAAAAGTTCGCAATTGCAAAGTACCAGCACCATCAAACCCAAACTTCAGCGAAATTTTCTGAAACCACTCCGAAACTCATTCGGAACCTCCCAGACACAAACCATATATGTATTTCAATCTTACAACACGCTACAGATCTGTCCGCGCCCGCAAAACATCGAAAAGAGGTCGTCTTGTTCCGATATTGACCATAGTCAAACTCCAAATTACTTAACTTAACTAGTCTCTCAACCAATGATCCAAAATACACCCGAGCCCCTCGGGAACCCGTCAAATCATACCAACAAGTCCCAAAATATAACACGGACCCACTTGAGGCATCAAATCTCACATAGCAACATTGAAATAACGAATCGCACCCCAAATCAAAATCAATTAAATTTGAAAGTTCAACTTCTACAACTGATGCCGAAACCTATCAAATCACGTTTAATTGACCTCAAATTTTGTGCACAGTCACACTTGACATTATAGACCTACTCCAACTTTTGGAATCTGAATCTGACCTCGATATCAAAAAGTTCACTCCCGGTCAAACTTTCCAAAAATCCAACTTCCGCCATTTTAAGTCTAATTCAACTACAGATCTCCAAATTACAATTCGAACGTGATCCTAAGTCCAAAATCACCCAACGGAGCTAACAGAACCGATGAAACTTCATTCCGAGGTCAAATGCTAAAAAGTCAAACTTGGTCAACTCTTCCAACTTAGAGCTTAAATCTTGAAGTTCATTCTTCCAAATCGATTCTGAATAACTTGAAAATCAACACCGATGATTCACGCAAGTCCTAGTACACTATGCATAGATACTCGAGCCCTCAAACTACCGAGCAAAGTGCAAATGCTCAAAACGACCAGTCGGGTCATTACATCACATGTAATAATAGGTTATTACTGATAAAATATTTTAACATTGTGAATGGGATAGGCTTTTAGTAGTTTAAAAATCACTAAACGGCAAGTTATTAACTTTATGAAATAAATTATTTTTGATATTCGGGTTATACAATTGATGAATAAAAACTAAGTGAAGTTCATAATCAACTGGCAAACAATACTCATTATTCTAATGTTAGGATTTACACAAAATTAATATTGGTTCTTATCTTATTAAGTGTGCTATTGAAAGATTGTTTTATTAAAAAAATTGAATGTTTGTGTGAATGCTTGGTAAATTTTATTCTTCAAAGTGTGTCATTATCTCTAATTTAATTTTTGCAGTTACTCAATCAAAAGTATCCCATAAAAGCATACTTTAACTACAAGAATAATGCAATAAATTAACGGAATATGTTATAAATGTATTTTACTTATGGTGAATGTCTATATTTTAGAGAGATTTTAGGGTTTGTTACTTGGTGGCTAAGTCACTTTTTCCTATAAATATAGGGGTTATGTTCCATTGTAATTGATCCCAAAATCAATGAGAATTCCCTCTCTCTACTTTTCTCTGTAATACTCTTCTTGTTCTTTTATTGTTTTAAAACACGTTATCAGCACGAGACTCTAACCAATTGAGTTGAGGTATCTGCTTTGGTCACCGGACTTTGGGATACGCGCATGGTGCTCAACTTGTACATTGTCAATTGTTCCATGAACGTTCTTTAACAATAAGTTCTGGATTTAAGGTAAGTATTTTACTTTATTGTTCTCTTTTAAATTCTTGAAATTCAATAATTTGATTTTAAATACAAGCAAAGACAATAAATTCTGATTATAACTCTAATAGAGTTTGTAAAAAATTATAACCACCCGAAGTGGTAAAATTTCTACACCTTGCCATGATCAAATTCATGTATGATTGTGGTCACATGAAGTGGAAACCCATCCCATTGAGTTTGCTTTATTCTCATTCCCTTAAGAGAATGTGGTAGTAACATATGATAAGTGTGAAAGAAGACAAAATTATTACCGTGAAGGTACCAATGGATGTGGACGTGGTAATAGATGAAATTATAATCGTCATCATTGTGGTAATGAGAACAATAAGGATTCTCAAAATAATCTTTCACTCTGTGAAAGTAATGTTTGTCATCGATTTGAAATGAGATTTTACAAAGCACATATAGATGATTATGGTCCATTGATGATGTGAATGTGACTTATGAATACATATTCATTCTTGGAAGAATATGAACGTGCTAGTGGTAGCGACCACACTCACCTCTAGATAGAGGTTTGAGATGAAATAAGAAAATAATTTTATTATTATGACATGAATGGTCATTGATCACGTACCTATTGTGATTATGCCAATATATTATGGCAATGTGATTATTACAAGGCAAAAGTAATGGAATCAATATATCTTGCCTATTATAATTTTGACCATGACCATAATGGTATAACTTTTGTTTTGAAATAGATATTCACTATATAGATGATGAATATGTGGTAGTACAAAATTAATTGAGAGCTCTAGAAGAGCCAATTATACTATTTTGGAGAAATAAAATTGATTGTCAATAAGGTATTCTGTTGTAGTAAGTCTCAAAAATACTTATTGAGTTTCTGAAGTATTCACGAAAGCGGTTGGTTATATTGAGACTATAAATAAAGGAAAGATTTAATATTTTCTATTGCTATAACTTGTAGTGGGGTAATATGTATGTAAAACGTTTCCCGTTTTATTCTCCAGTTTGTACTATACAAAAAACAATGCAACAATAAAGTAAAGTTTATTGATATAAAAACCCATAACATAATAAACTTGGAGTTTATTGATAATTGCACACGTCATGGTGTAAACCTGAAGTTTATCAATAAATTTATTCAGTTGGCATAATTGGTTTAGCCATGTCAATTTAAGTATGATGTGCAAAAAATAAAAGAGAATTCATATGGAATATTAAAGAACTAGAAAGTTCTTTACGAATTCTCTTATGTTCCTTGTTCTTATTAATTAATATACCAACTAACATCAGGATTGAATCCCATGAATGCTGGAAATATCAAAGGTGAATATGGGTGTCACGACCCAAAAACCTAACGTATCGTGATTGCACCTATCGGTGGTACTAGGCAAGACGACCTTCCCAAAATACTTCCAAAATAAAATATAAAAGTAAAGTAAAGCTTTCCATATCAGAAATGTTTCATAAAAATCAAAGTTAAACTCAAATTTGGAACAAAGTGCGAAAAACGAGCCCTAAACATCGGGCTGTCACCAAGTCATTAGCGTCTAAGTATTTAAAATTATTACAGCCAATGTCTAAATATCAGTACAACGCGGAAGAAATGTGGAAGTAGTAACAAGGTCCTGGGGACACTGGCAGCTACCTTGCAGTCTCTGAAACTCAAACAGGCTTGGACTCTACAGTCTCTGTGCTCAAATACACCTGGATCTGCACATGTAGTGCAGGGTGTAGTATGAGTACAACCGACTCAGCAAGTAACAACAATAAATAAGGAATTGAGAAGTAGT
The DNA here is from genome assembly GCA_000715115.1 of Nicotiana otophora. Taxonomy (NCBI): domain Eukaryota; kingdom Viridiplantae; phylum Streptophyta; class Magnoliopsida; order Solanales; family Solanaceae; genus Nicotiana; species Nicotiana otophora. The sequence continues at coordinate 25,491 of AWOL01S0205399.1, forward strand.
GACGAGCTATACAGAACAATTCAGTTGATAATTTTCACAGTTAAGAGTAAACATGAGTAAAAGATCAGTTGCATAATTACCAATTCCAGCCAGACAATTATCAGCTAAATGCAACAATAAAGTGAAGAAGATGAGACCTCACAGACACTGTCACTCAAACCCTCAATAACTCGACACTCAACTCTCAGCCCTCAATGC
>AWOL01S0205435.1:0-13005 GCA_000715115.1 Nicotiana otophora
AAATATATTAGATCCCCTACAAATTAGGTTTAGAACTCCTTTTATACTAGTTGGGATCATGTAAGACCGAAATAACTTTGTTCCGAGCAAAATAGAAAAATTGTCACAGCGCAGGTCCAGACCAGCGCGTCGCACCGGCCTAGCGCTGGACGCAGTATGTTTTCCGCCTGCTTAGGCGTTTCTTTCAATTGCTGCCAACCTTTATCATTTACCTTATAAAGTTGTCAACAACCAATCATCAAGTAATGATTACTCACGGAAATCCATTCTTTTTGCATCTCTTTAACTCCCCAATATACCCATATTATTAATTAATGTCCAAATAAGTATAAAGCTCAATACTCAAGCTAAGTTAGGCATATACAATATAAAATACAATCAAAAAGCTATAAAAATACAGAATAAATAATATCAAAATATATAAAATTATGCCCAACATCACCCGTCTTTGTTTATCTGTTTCTCTTAGAACAATGATAAAACAATCTTCCCACGTTGTTCCAAACCAAGTGCCAGCTCACTGATATTTTCATTTGATAATGTAGTTATGGACCCAAATGTAACATGAATCACTGAATTCAAATTTATCAAGCCAATTAAAGCAGTCATGTCTTTTATCCCAGCTTTCTTTGTTAGATATTTTCACTGAATTTAGTATACTGAGTCTAGAGGCATATGCAATATGAGTTCAATGAATTCAACTGAATGCACTTTTTTATTTTAAGTATAAATACTTTTGTAAGAAATTACTAAAAGCTTCGACAAATATTTGAATTTGATTATGGACTCGTAATTTCGATAGTTGATTTAAACTGTCAGTAATAAAACAATTCATACCACTACTCGGAGCATTCTCCATAGTGTGACTGCTTCTTATCCAATACTTGTTGTCAACAATTTGCAGTCCGCTTCTGCAATGATCTTGTGACGGCCTTGTGTTACACACAATGCTCAAGCACATATTATAGTTTTGCACTAAGCCCAACTGTTCGTACTTGTCACACCTTTTTTTTTCGGAAATGTGAAAAGAGGAGAGTTTTTCCAATTTAAGTGACATTATTTGAAAAGGAATTAATTTTATTTATATTTTTAAGAGACGCCACATAAAATAATTTATTACGGTGTTCCAAGTCACCATTTATTTTAAATCCCAATTCAAGAAAGTTTATGACTCTGTTTAAGTCTACGAAATACAAAAGACCAGGTAAGAAATCCTGATAACCCGGGAGAAAGTGTGAGGCACTCCTAAATTCCATAATTTTAGCACAATCGTGTCGCGACCCAATTCATGGTATAGGTCGTAATAACGCCCAACATCGCCGTTAGACAAGCCAACGATGACCTATCAATTAATTGTTCATTTAATCACTTTTGAAATCATGAGATTTATTAAATAAAGTAATTTGCGCATTTAAAATCATGGGTACCTACACAATTAGTAAGCTATTAAAAAAAAGGTGACAAGTGTTATGCAATTCCGTAACATCAACTAGAATATCCCAAAATCCGGTGTCACAAGTGCATGAGCGTCTACTAAAGAGTGTCATAATAATATAATATATGTCTGAAATCTAAAATAGCCAGGATAAAGTAAATTAATAAGATGGAGACTCTGTGGGTTGCGGTGCGTAGCATGAAAAGAAGCTCACCATAAGGTCCCTTCAGCAGTTGCGCCTACACGCCAAATAGCCGCCAAATGAACCTGTCAGATCCTGCACATATAGTGCAGAAGCGTAGCATGAGTATGTATATCAACGTGTACCCAGTAAGTGTAACGACCCAATTTACCTATAGATCGTGATGACGCACAACATCACCGCTAAGCAAGCCAACTAGTGAATTAGACAAGTTATTCCTCTTTTAATAAGTTTTCGAATAATTAAACTTTTCTTATTTGCAAGATTTAAGAAAATAAAAGATTTAAATAAATAAAACTAAGTAATAGTTCAAAACCACAATTCTACTAGTGTGTATGCCAAGGCCTGGTGTCACAAGTGTAAAAACATCTAGTAGATTATACAAAACTCTAACTACTGTCTGAACATAAAACAGACATAACGCAAATACGAAAGAGACTCTAGGGGCTGCAGAACGACTCAGGAAGCAGCTCACCACTAGGCCTCGGGATATTTGGGACACGCATCGGTGGGACCGCCTGATACACCTGTCTCAGATCCTGCACCAAAAGTGCAGCAATTGTCGTATGAGTACGTAAATAACGTGTACCCAGTAAGTATCAAGTTTAATCTCGAAGAAGTAGTGACGAGGGGTCGACTTCGACACTTACTATGGGTCAATAATATTAGGGTAGAAATATTTAAATAAATACGGGTTATGTGGATAATAACACGTTTTCGTAGCAAGCAGGAGCAAATAATTCTCTCACAATTTAATAAAGTCCCATAAGTCATTTATCTTCACAAGCTGCAATAAAAAAACATCAAAGTACTGAGTGGTTATTATTGTTAAGCATGATTTATGATGAGGTCGTACGGCCCGATCCAGAATAGTATGTACACTACCGAGGGTCGAGTGGCATGAACCATAGATGTATCTATCTACTGCCGAGACGTTCAGCCCGCTCCACAAGAAGAGAAGGATATTTTATAAGCATTTGACTTAAACATTATTACGGATTTATACTAAAACAATACGAATTTCATTAGCGATCTTTCACAATTTCTCTAACAAATCCTAATATAATTTAGGCATTTTAAATTAACAAGTATGGTGCAAAAATTCCAAATAGTTCATGCATTGGGTCCGAAAACTACCCGGACATAAGCATAATTAGTAACTATGCACGGACTCTCGTCACCTCGTACCTACGTAGCCCCCACAATTTGTAGCAACATTTAATTTAAATCACCTATGGGGTAAGTTCCCTCTTATAAGGTTAGACAAAAGATTTACCTTATCTCTAAGCTCACTTCCCGGGCACAATTTCAACTTAAAGCCTCAATTGGTGCCGAAATTTCCGAAACTAGCCAAATGTTATATAATTTAATCAATACATGCTCACTAATTCGAAATTAAGTTATTAGATTAATTACCCAACCCAAATCGGAAATAATACTAAATTTCACCCGACCCATGTGCCCGAGTTATGAAAATTTTCGGAGGAAATTGTCACCTATAACCTTAAGAACTCAAATATACAATTTTCATTCAATTCCATAACAATTTTCGCGATTAAAATCTCATTTTTATCAAAACCTAAATTTTTCATCTAAACCCTTAATTTCCATAATTTACATGTTATAATCTACCCATAATCTATGTATTTAACTCCCAATAGGTAGAATTAACTTACCTCCAAGTTGCTAGGTGAATACTCATCTCAAGAAGCTCCAAAATCTCCAAAGAATAAAGAAAATGGGCTAAAAATGGTTGAGTCTCGTTCTTTTAAAACATTTAGCCCAGCAGCATTTCCGCACCTGCGAGGAGCCCTCCGCTTCTGCGGCTCTCCTCGCACATCTGCGAGCTCGCTTTTGTGGTTCGAGGTGCGTATCTGCGGGTTCGCTTCTGCGGACAATGATTCGCTTTTGCGGTGCCCGACGACCCCTTCTCTTTCCGCTTCTGCGAGCAAGGTGTCGAATCTGCGGTGCCACTTCTGTGGCCATTCCACCGCAGGTGCAAACACATCAGATGACAGGCACCAGCAGCTCCTTTCCAAAGGGGCTAACATGTCCCGGCGACCTCCCGAATCCTGTGCGACGACCCCCAGGCCTCGACCAAATATACCAACGGGTTTGTAAGCATACAACAAACTTGCTCGCACCCTCAGAATGCGGAAAACAACACCAAAACTAAAAATCATGCCCCAAACCAAATCGATTCAACTTATAAATTTCAAGTTTTTCAAATTTACTTCAAATGTGCCAAACCATACTTAAANCTTTTCAAATTTACTTCAAATACGCCAAACCATACTTAAACTACTCTGAATGACACCAAATTTTGAGTGCAAGTCTTAAATCACCATACAGAACTACTCCCAGGCTTGAAATACCAATTGGACCTCGATAACACCAAATCCTATTTCAACCCAAATTTAAAGAACCTTAAAACTTTCAAATAGTCAACTTTCACCATTAAGCGCCAAAATGCTCCCGGGTTGTTCAAAACCCGATTCGAGCATACGTCCAAGTCCAAAAGTATCATACGAACCTATTGGAACCGTCAAATCCCGATTCAAAGGTCGTTTACGCAAAAAGTTGATCGAAGTCAAACTTACCTTTTTAAAGCCAAACTAAGGAACCAAGTCTTCTGTTTTCAACCCGAACCCTTCAAATTACTGAACTAACTATCCCCGCAAGTCATAAAATAGTAAAATCACATACATGGAGTCTTATTTAGGGGAACGGCATTCTAGAAGGCAAAATGACCAGTTGGGTCGTTACATTCCCCACCTCTTAAACAAACGTTCGTCCTCGAACGAGTTTAGAATCACACCCGGAGTGCTGAATAAGTGTGGATATCTGCTCTACATGTCCTCCTCGGCCTCCCAAGTCGCTTCCTTGACTAGTTGGACCCGCCATTGAACTTTTACCGTGGAAATCCTCTTGGACCTAAATTGGCAAACTTCCCTATCACCAATGGAAACTGGCTCATCCTCATAACCCAAGCTCCCATATAGTTGAACCGTGCTGAAGTCTAACACATGCGACAAGTCGGCATGATACTTCCGTAGCATAGATACATGAAAAATCGGATGAACTCCCGATATATTGGGAGGCAAGGCAAGCGCGTAAGCAACCTCCCCAACTCGTCTCAACATGTCAATTGGGCCTATAAACCTTGGGCTCTACTTTCCCTTTTTCCCAAACCTCATGATTCCATTCATCGGTGAGACCTTCAAGAGAACTTTCTCGCCCACCATAAATGATAAATCACGCATTTTCTAATCCGCGTAACTCTTCTGTCTTGACTGTGCTGTACGAAGTCGCTCCTAAATCAACTTTACCTTTTCCAAGGCATCCTTCACCAAATCAGTACCATATAACGTAGCCTTGTCGGGCTCAAACCATCCGATGGGATAACGACATCGCCGACCAAATAAAGCCTCAAATGGAGCCATCTCGATGCTGGAATGGTAACTGATATTATAAGCAAACTCGGCCAAAGGCAAGAAATGATCCCACTGACCTCCGAAGTCAATCACACATGCCTTGAGCATATCCTCCGAGATCTAAACTGTCCGCTATGACTGCCCGTCTGTCTACAGATTAAAGGCTATGCTGAGCTCTATACGGGTCCCCAATGCACTATGTACTGCTCTCCAGAAAGGTGAAGTAAACTGAGGGTCTCTATCTGATATGATGGAAATTGGCACACCATGTAATCGAACTATCTCTTAAATATAAATCTGGGCCAACCTATCTGAAGTATACGTAGTCAGAATCGGAATAAAGTGTGCCGACTTGGTCAACCTGTCGACAATGACCCAAACTGCATCAAACTTTCGCAAGGTCCGTGGCAACCCAACTACGAAGTCTATAGTAATGCGCTCCAATTTCCACTTTGATATAGTCATCCGCTGAAGTAGGCCACCTGGACTCTGGTGCTCATACTTAACTTGCTGGCAATTTAGGCACCTAGCTACATACTCAACTATGTCTTTCTTCATCCGCTGCCACCAATAATGCTTCCTCAGGTCACGATACATCATCGTAGCACCTGGATGAATAGAATACCGAGAACTGTGTGCTTTTTCTAGGATCTTTTCCCCTCAGCCCATCCATATTAGGAACACATAGACGACCATGGAGTCGCAAAACACCATCTTCTCCGATAGTAACCTCCTTGGCACCCCCCCGTAGTACCGTCCCTCGGAGAACCAACAAGTGTGGATCATCAAATTGGCGAGCCTTCATCCGCTCAAATGGATGGGCTCTAAAATATCCATCCTTACAAGTCTGTTAGCCAAGGACTGAATGTCCAAAGATAATGGCCTCTCCTCTGCTGAAATGAAGGCCAAACTACCCATACTCTTCGCCTTTCTGCTCATGGCATCTACAACTACGTTTTCTTTGCCCCGATGATAAAGGATAATAATATCATAATCTTTTTGTAACTCAAACCACCTGCGCTGTCTCAAATTTAGATCCCTCTATTTGAACAAATGCTGCAAGCTGCGATGATCAGTGTAAACCTCACAGGATACCCCATAAAGATAATGCCTCCAGATCTTATGAGCATGAACTATCGCGGCCAACTCTAAATCATGTACCGGGTAATTCTTCTCATTGGGCTTCAGCTGATGTGAGGCATATGCAATAACTCGCCCCTCCTGCATCAATACACAACCTAGGCCAACGCGTGAAGCATCGCAATACATTGTATACATCCATGAACAAGAAGGCAACACTAACACCGGTGCTGAAGTCAATACAGTCTTGAGCTTCTGAAAGCTTAGCTCACAATCATCGGACCATCGGAATGGAGCACCCTTCTGGGTCTATCTGGTCAAAGGTGCTGAAATAGATGAAAATCCCTCCACAAACCGACGATAATAACCTGCTAACCCCAGGAATCTACTGATCTCAGTCGCCGAGGTGGAACGATGCCAATTTTGAACTGCCTCGATCTTATTGGGATCAACTTTAATACCCTCGGCTGATACAATATGTCCCAAGAATGCTACCGAGTCTAGCCTAAATTTACACTTGGAGAACTTAGCATATAGCTTTTGTCCCCGCAAGGTCTGAAGCACCACTCTCAAATGCTGCTCGTGCTCCTCCATACTACGTGAGTAGATCAAAATGTCGTCAATGAAGACGATGACAAACGAGTCGATATACGGCCTAAACACCCAGTTCATCAGATCCATAAACGTCAGTGGGGCATTAGTCAAACCAAAGGGCATTACCAGAAACTCATAATGGCCATATTTAGTTCGGAAAGCAGTCTTCGGAACATCCGAATCCGAATCTTCAACTGATGGTAACCCAATCTCAAGTCGATTTTTTAGAACACTCTATCACCATGCAACTAGTCAAACAAATCATCCATATGTTGCAACGGGTACTTGTTCTTAATGGTAACTTTGTTCAATTGGTGAAAATCAATACACATTCGCATAGTCCCATCCTTCTTCTTCATAAATAATATCGGTGCGACCCAAGGCGACACACTTGGCCTGACAAACCCCTTTGCTAACAATCCTCAAGCTATTCCTTCAACTCCTTTAACTCTTTCGGAGACATACGGTACGGTGGGATAGATATAGGCTGGGTACCTAGAGCCAAGTCAATATAGAAATCAATATCATGATCTGGTGGTATGCCTAGAAGGCCAGAAGGAAACACATCAGAGAACACCCAGACTACGGGCACCGAATCCATCGCCGGAGTCTCTGTCGTAGTGTCTAGAACATAGGCTAAATAAGCCAAACAACCCTTATCGACCACATAATGTAACAAGGATCGATAGATCCGATCCACAATAACAGAATCGCCCACACGAGTGGACATATAAATAAGAGTATGACACATATGAATACGTAGACCTGGATCAAATAATAATGAGGCATATCTACCATAGATAGAAATAATACATATAATCACGGCATTTGAGGCCATTGTATCTGGTTTGACCGAAAACACATAAAACCTAATTGGAGCGCCACCTGACTGGCCTCCACCTCTAGGAAGGCCCTTACCCACCTGCCTTCTGCCTTTGGGAGGCCAAGCGGCTAGTGGAACAACCTGTGCTATAAGCATAGACTACTGACCCTACTGTACTGCCTTGCCCCGAAGCCTAGGGCAGAATCTCCGTACATGATTGAAATCCCCGCACTCGAAACAACCCCTTGGTACGGTGGACTGCTGACATGAAGTCTGGCCCTGATGACCTGAATATCCATTAGAGGAACCCTGAATAGCTGGTGGGCGGTAAGAACTCTCTGGCATAATACTGAAAAAAGGTCGCACTGGAGCACCCCGAGGAGATGGCGGTGCTGGATAAGGGGGCCTGCTGGACTGACCCCTCATGAAATGACCTCTGCCCCCCAGTCGGGGCACCACTGAAATCTCTCGAATATAGAAATCGCTTGTCCCCCACTGCCTGCTCTTGGCTCCATTGATGGACACCCTCAATCCTCCGAGCTATCTCCACAACTAGCCCATAAGAAGTCCCCATCTCCATCTCTTGAGCCATGGTGGCCTGAATACCAGAGTGCAATCCGACGACAAACCTCTGCACTCTCTCTGCATCGGTAGGTAGTATCATAAGTACTTGGCGAGACAATTCAGAGAACCTCGTCTCATAGTTGGTCACTGACATTTGACCCTGTCGGAGCTGCTTGAACTGGAACCACAACTCTTCCCTCTGAGAGGGTGGAATGTATTTGTCTAAGAAGAGGCGTGTGAGCTGTTCCCAAGTCATGGAGGGGAACCTTCTGGTATGCCGAGATGATGTGACTGCCACCACCTACGGGCCCTGCCCTCCAGCTGAAAGGTAGTGAAGTCTACCCCGTGAGACTCTAGTATCCTCATGTTGTGTAGTCTGTCCCTGCACCGATCAATAAAATCCTGGGGGTCCTCATGTCGCTCACCTCCGAAAGCAGGAGGATGAAGCTTGGTCCATTTGTCCAATAGCCTGTGCGGGTCAGCTGCCGCAGCTGGTATGGGCTCCGGTGTAGCTGTTGCAACTGGCCGAGCTCCGCCCACGGGTAGTGTACCCTGGGTCTGATATACAGTAGTTGCATGCCCATGAGCCTGGGCAGTAGGGGTTTGTGCTCCCCCTCCCTCCTGAGATGTGGTTGGGTCTGTCGGAACAAAACTGGCATGAGTCATAGTATCCATGAACCGCAGAATACGACCCATGACCTCCTGAAATCCCGGAGCGATTGTGAAATCCACCAGAGTTGGCTCTGCCGCAGGCACCTCGCCCTGATCCTCAATAATGGGATCCTCTATTGGATCCACTGGTGGTATGGATGGAGCAACTTTGGGACGTACTTGTCCCTTGCAATGAGCTGGAGCCCTCACCCGGCCTCTGCCTCGGCCTCTAGCAATAGTGGGAGCATCTCTTCCCTGGTCTGGAACCTCCTTAGAGTGCGTTCTCACCATATGTGAGAGAATAAGATAAAGATACTTAGTACCACATCAACTGGGATAGGAGATGAAGGAAGGTAGTTTCCTAACACCCTATAGCCTCTCAAAAATAAATACAGACGTCTACATACCGATCCGCAAGACTCTATTAGGTCTGCTCATAACTTGTGAGACCTACGTGAACCTAATGCTCTGATACTATGTTGTCACGACCCAATTTACCTATAGGTCGTGATGGCACCTAGCATCACTGCTAAGTAAGCCAACTACTGAATTAGACAAGTTATTCCTCTTTTAATAAGTTTCTAAGTAATTAAACTTTCCTTATTTGCAAGATTTAAGAAAATAAAAGATTTAAATAAATAAAACCAAGTAATAGTTCAAAACCACAATTCTACTAGTGTGTGTGCCAAGACCTAGTGTCACAAGTGTATGAGCATCTGGTAGATTATACAAAATTCTAACAACTGTCTGAACATAAAATAGACAGAATACAAATACAAAAGAGAGACTCTAGGGGCTGCAAAACGGCTCAGGAAGCAGCTCACCACTAGGCCTCGGGATATATGGGATACGCGCTGGTAGGACCTCCTGATTCACCTGACTCAAATCCTGCACAAAAAGTGCAGTAAGTGTAGCATGAGTACGTAAATAATGTACACCCAGTAAGTATCAAGTCTAATCTCGAAGAAGTAGTGACGAGGGGTCGACTTCGACACTTACTATGAGTCAATAATATTAGGTTAGAAATATTTAAATAAATACGGATTATGTGGATAATAACACGTTTCCTTAGTAATCAGGAGAAAATAATTCTTTCACAATTTAATAAAGTCCAATAAGTCATTTATCTTCACAAGTTACAATAAAAGAAACATCAAAGTACCGAGACATTATTATTGTTAAGCACGATTTATGCCGAGGTCATACGGCCTGATTCAGAATAGTGTGTACACTGTCGAGGGTCAAGCGGCACGAACCATTGATGCATCTATCTATTGCCGAGGCGTTCAGCCCGGTCCATAAGAAGAGAAGGATATTTTATAAGCATTTGACTTAAACATTATTAAAGGTTTATACTAAAATAATACGAATTTCATTAGCGATATTTTGCAATTTCTCTAACAAATCCTAATATAATTAGCCATTTTAAATTAACAAGTATGGTGCAAAAATTCCAAATAGTTCATGCATTGGGTCCTAAAACTACCCGGACATAAGCATAATTACTAACTACGCATGGACTCTCGTCACCTCGTACGTACGTAGCCCCCACAATTTGTAGCAACATTTAATTTAAATAACTTATGGGGTAAATTCCCTCTTACAAGATAAGACAAGAGACTTACCTCGTCTCAAAGCTCACTTCCCGGTCACAATTTCATGTTAAAGCCTCAATTGGTGCCGAATAATCCGAAACTAGCCAAATGTTATATAATTTAATCAATACATGCTCAACAATTCGAAATTAAGTTATTTAGATTAATTACCCAGCCCAAATCGAAAAAATTCCTAAAATTCACCCCACATGTTCCCGGGTTCCAAAAAGTTTTGGAGGAAATCGTCACCCATAACCTTAAAAACTCAAATATAGTATTTTCATCCCATTCCATAACAATTTTCGTGGTTAAAATCTCATTTTTATCAAAACCTAAATTTTTCATCTAAACCCTTGATTTTCACAGTTTACATATTATAATCTACCCATAATTTATGTATTAAACTCACAATAGGTAGAATTAACTTACCTCCAAGTTGCTAAGTGAATACTCCTCTCAAGAAGCTCCAAAATCGCCCAAGAATGAAGAAAATAAGCTAAAAATGGCTGAGTCCCGTTCTTTTAAAACATTCTGCCCAGTAGCATTTCCACACCTGCAAGGAGCCCTCCTCTTCTGCGGGACCACTTCTGAAGCTCTCCTCGTGCATCTGTGAGCTTGCTTTTGTGGCTCGAGGTGCGCATTTGTGCTCATGGCCAGCTTCCCCATTTCCGCACCTGCGGACTCCTTCACCGCAGAAGCGGGTTCACTTCTGCGGACAATGCTTCGCTTATGCGGTGCCCAACGACTCCTCTTCTTTTTGCTTATGTGAGCAAGGTGTCGCATCTGTGGTGCCGCTTCTGCGGCCATTCCACCCCAGGTGTGAACACACCAGATGACAGGCACCAGCAACTCCTTTCCAAAGAGGCTAACAAGCCCCGACGACCCCCCGAATCCTGTGCGGTGACCCCGTGGCCTCAACCAAATATACCGATGGATTTGTACGCATAAAACGAACTTGCTCACAGCCTCGGAACATGAAAAACAACAACAAAACTAAGAATCATTCCCCAAACCAAATAGATTCAACTTATAAATTTCAAGTTCTTCAAATTTACTTCAAATGCGAATCATACTTAAACTACTCAGAATGACACCAAATTTTATGTGCACGTCTTAAATTACCATACGGAACTACTCCCGGGCTTGAAATCCTAATTGGATCTCGATAACACCAAATCCTACTTCAAACCAAATTTAAAGAACCTTAAAACTTTTAAATAGTCAACTTTCACTATTAAGCACTGAAATGCTCCCGTGTTGTCCAAAACCCGTTTCGAGCATACGCCCAAGTCAAAACTCATCATACGAACCTATTAGAACTGTCAAATCCTGATTCCGAGGTCGTTCACTCAAACGTTGACCAAAGTAAAACATACCTTTTTAAAGCTAAACTAAGGAACCAAGTGTTCCGTTTTCAATCTGAACCCTTCAAATTCCTGAACTAACCATCCCTGCAAGTCATAAAACAGTAAAAGCACATATGAGGAGTCTTATTTAGGGCAATAGGGTTATAGAAGGCAAAATGACCGATTGGGTCATTACAGTAAGTATCTAGCCTTACTCCAGAGAGTAGTGACGAGAGGTCGATATCGACACTTACTAGAGGTCTGATAAATCAATATGATAAATCATAAGCAAATATGAAGCACAACAGTAATAATTAAGTAAAAACAGTAACTATCATAATCCTCCAACATTTCTTTTGGCGATATGAATCTCTCAAATATCATATGTTGTCTCAACAGATCAGAAATATCAAATGTAATCTCAAATGGATAAAGAATACCATATAAATGCCAGGTCTCAATAAAAAGGGCATCTCAAGAATATTTGGATCTTAGCGGTATTATGCACGATTATGCCAAAGTCATACGACCCGATCCATAGTGGTGAGAACACTGTCGAGGGTCGACCGACACAAATCAGAGATACATCTCAATATACTGCCGAGGCATTCGATCCGATCCACAGGAAAGGAAGAAACTTATTGAATTATGAGTCACGTGCTTACAACACAGGAGCATAAAGTAGACATGACTTTTACCGTTTATCAAATATCTTGTCAAACGACTTAAGGTAATAAAGATCGGTCTAATATATTCCCAAATCAATTTCAATTATATATTCACTTAATTAAGCTGGCATAAATGAGTTCCAATAATTCAAATATGACATGATAAAGTCCTAAGTTTTCCCGGACATAAACATGCTTTTAGCTACGTACAGACTCCAGTCACCTCGTGCGTACGTAACACCCACAACTAGTAGCACATAACAATTTTAATCCTGCGGGATAATTTTTCCCTCACAAAGTTAGACAAGAGACTTACCTCGCTCCGAAGTTCCATAACCGGCTCCAACGCCTCNTCTTAGCGGTATTATGCACGATTATGCCAAAGTCATACGACCCGATCCATAGTGGTGAGAACACTGTCGAGGGTCGACCGACACAAATCAGAGATACATCTCAATATACTGCCGAGGCATTCGATCCGATCCACAGGAAAGGAAGAAACTTATTGAATTATGAGTCACGTGCTTACAACACAGGAGCATAAAGTAGACATGACTTTTACCGTTTATCAAATATCTTGTCAAACGACTTAAGGTAATAAAGATCGGTCTAA
>AWOL01S0205480.1:0-11291 GCA_000715115.1 Nicotiana otophora
TTGTTTGATGTATTTGAGTTATTTTTGGTTAGTTTCGAGCCGTTCGGAGGTCGGAACGCGCGACGCTTGGCTTGCTCGGCATTGGTATTGGCTTGTTCGAGATTAGTAACTCTTTTAATCTTAGTGGTGAGGGTATGAAACCCCGAAATACGTGTTATGTAATTTGTGTTGAGGTGACGTACATGCTAGGTGACGGGCGTGCACCATGCGAATTGGGACTCTGTTGTTTCCATGGCACTGTATAGTGGTCCTACTTTGTTAATGTCTGTGTTTTTACCATGTGATAAAGTAATTGAGCTGTCAATCATGCTAGATACTATGTTTAAGCTTATTGACGATACTGCTAGGACCTATAGTGCTCGTTTCTTGCTGTTATTTCACTGATTTCATTGATATTTCGTACTCAGTCATATTCATGCATTCATATCATATCTCAGTCTCAGTTATTTATTAATACATCATATCATTGTTGTCGGGCTAGTTTCATGACATTGTAAGCCAGTGAGTGAGACTGGAGAGATTGATGACTGAGCGAGGCCGGGGGACTATTTGTGAGGATGTTGATATTATAGCACGTGATTTGTCTGTGCGATTCCAGATGTTGATATTATAGCACGTGTGTGTCCGTGCAGCACGTGAGTTGTCAGTGCGATTCCAGATATTGATATTATGGCATGTGAGTTGTTCGTACAGCACGTGAGTTGTCCGTGCGGATTATAGTGTTTGGGCTGAAAGGAGCCCCTCCGGAGTCTGCACACCCCCAGTGAGCGCAATCGACTATAGATATGGATCGGACTGCACGTCGCAACGGGTATTGTACAACGCTGAGTGATTGAGTGTGCTGAGCATAGTGAGAGAGAATGCGAGACGGTGAAATTGAGTACTCTGAGAGTGTGAGTACATGAGCTCACCATCGAGATGCATTGTATTTGACATGTGTACTTGTGATACATGCATAGAGGTACATTTCCTTCTGCTACCCAGTTGTGGGGACATTTAAGATTTTACATGTATCTTGACATGTAGGCATAGAGAAGTACTTTCCTCATGCTATCAAAAAATGAAACATCTTACTTATTGTTGAAAGGATTTTGGGAAAAATTACACTCTTCAAACTTACTCGTATTTTGGTTTTTTCGGTAAAAGATTTGGATTTTCACTGAGATACTTGAAAAGAAATGCCTATTTTTCTGGAAATGTGAACAAACTGAGCCTTTTATTTCTGAGATACTCTTTTGTTACTTGTACTATGCTATTATGAACTGTTGTGGAATATTGGTGTTGGACCCGACCTTTTTGTTAGCTCGTCACTATTTTCAACCTAAGGTTGGGTTTGTTACTTATTGAGTACATGGGGTCGGTTGTACTCATACTATACTTCCACACCTTGTGTGCAGATGTTAGTTGCTAATGTTGCTGTGTTCGATGGGAGCTGGATTTGAAGACGTACCTGCATCCCGGTTGTAGCTGCCTCTTATTCGTGGTAGCCTTAAATCTATAAAACTCTGTTTATGTACTTTTCAAACAGACGACGTATTTATTTCATTTTCGATTTGTAAACTCTATTCTTAGAAGCTCATAATTTGTACTACCAGTTCTTGGGGAATGTATCAGATTCAGATAATTTCTTTACTTAATTGATATATTGATTGTTATTGGAATTGGTTAGTGGTTAATTGTCTTACCTAGCGGATTGGATTAGGTTCCATCACGACTAGTCGGATTTTGGGTCGTGATAGATAGGGGTGGCGAATATGAATCTCCATTTGAAGAAATATGTTTTGAATATGGCATCATTCACCAAACAACAGCCTCTTACTCACCGAAATCTAATGGAATTGCGGAAAGAAAGAATAGAACGTTAAAGGAGGTGATGAATGTCTTATTGATAAGTTCATTTTTACTCCAGAACTTGTAGGGGGAAGCTATTACAGCTAATCAAATTCTCAATCGAGTTCCCCATAGCAAAACACAATCCATTCCGTATGAAAAATAAAAAAGTAGAAAACCAACTTAAAATATTTTAAAGTGTGGGGGTGTTTGGCTAAAGTGCAAGTTCCTAAACCCAAAAGGGTCGGATTGGATCGAAAATGGTTCATTGCGTTTTCATAGGATTTGCAAGAAATAGTAAGGCATATCGTTTTCCGGTTCATAAATTAGAAAATCCTGACATTCATATTAATATGGTAATCGAATCCGATAAAGCTGAATTCTTTGAGAATATGTATCCGTATAAAATGAATGTGAGTCGAATAGTGAAAAATCTAAGCAATCTCGAGAAGAAGCAAAGGAAAGTACGTTTAATGAGGAAAATCCAAGACGTAGTAAACTTCAAAGGACAACTACTTCCTTTGGAATAGACTTTCTGACATTTTTGTTGGAAAATGAGTCTCAAACATTTAAAGAAGCAATGTCTTCTTTGGAAGCACAATATTGGAAAGAGACAATCAATAGTGAGATAGAATCCATATTAAGTAATCATACTTGGAAATTGGTTGGAAATTGGGTTCTAAGTGGATTTTCAAAAGGAAAATGAAAGTTGATGGTACTATTGACAAATACAATGAAAGATTATTTGTTAAAGAATTTAGACAACGAGAGGGTCTTGATTATTTTGATACATACTCGCCGGTAACGAGGATTACATCTATTCGGGTGCTAATAGCGTTAGCCACCGTATATGGTCTTGAAATCCACCAGATGGATATGAAGACAACCTTCTTAAATGAAGATTTGGAAGAAGAAATTTATATGGAACAACCTGGAGGGTTCATGGTTCCCGGAAAAGAAAATAAGGTGTGCCGGCTTGTTAAATCACTTTACGGATTGAAACAAGCACCAAAATAATGGCATGTAAAACTTTACCAAACAATATTGGCAAATGGATTTAAGATTAATGAGTATGATAAATGTGTTTATATTAAAAATACTCCAAATCATATAGTCATTGTATGTTTATATGTTGATGATATGTTAATAATGAGCAAAGACATTACGGATATAAATGCTACTAAGATTATGCTTGCTAGAAAGCTTGATATGAATGGCTTAGGAGTTGTTGATTTAATTCTCAAAATTAAAATCCATAGGACTCCTCAAGGACTGGCATTGTCTCAATCTCATTACGTTAAAATGGTATTTGAAAAATTCAAGTATTTAGATTTCAAAGTCGCAAAGACCCCGATTGATGTAAATATAGCACTTACAAAGAATCTAGGTCAAAGCAGATCTCAACTGGATTATACTCGTATGTTGGGAAGTTTAATGTACATCATGAATTGTACACGTCCTGATATAGCTTGTGCAATAAGTAAACTGAGTCGTTACACATGTAATCTGACCAAACTCATTGGATGGCAATGAAACGAGTTTTAGGGTATCTAAGACATACCCAAGATTATGCTTTGCATTACAATAAGTATCTCACGGTAATTGATGGATATAATGATGCAAATTGGATCACTGGATCATCAGAAACAAAGTCCACAAGTGGATATATTTTTACCATTGGTGGAGGCACAGTTTCTTGGAAATCATCCTAAAAGACATGCATTGCTCGCTCTACAATGGAGTCTGAGTTTATAGTTTTAGATAAGGCTAGAGAAGAAGTTGAATGGATCCGAAATTTCTTGGAAGATATTCCATTTGGGGCCAAACGAGTGGCTCCTATATGCATACATTGTGATAGTCAAGCGGCAATAGGAAGGGCTGGAAGCGTTATGTATAACGGGAAATCTCGTTACATACAACGAAGACATAATATCGTTAGATAACTTCTCTCTAGTGGAATTATCACAATTGACTACGTAAAGTCAAAAGATAATGTGTCGGATCCACTTACAAAAGGCCTAAATAGAGAGGCGGTTGATAAATCATTGAAAGGAATAGAACTATGGTCGAAGACAAGTCATTGTGGCGGTAACTCTACCTAGAAGACTGGAGATACCAAGATCTAGGCTCAAGGAGATCAAACAAAGTCATTAGTGACAGTTCAATATTGTCAAATAAAATTTTGGTCTATTCTATTGATGAGACAATATTCAGTACCAAGGATAAAGCGATAAGGATTTTTAATGGTTTCTAAGTTTGATATGGAGTATATCAAATAGTGTATCTATGGGATAACACGTTTAGGAATCACCTATATGAGTGTGAAGTATAAGCCGCTTCAAGGAGAATTCTGCAAGGCCAGTTTTCTATGCACTTATGAATCATGCGGTGTTCATGGATGAAACGAACATAACAATGAGAACCAAAGGCGGTTAAAGGGTTGATTGTGTGACTTATGGTTGTCTAGGTATACATCAAAGTTCGACGGTTCAAAGATATAAAATCTAAAAATTGATCGAGTATCTATGGATTCAAAGGGAAACCTACTTATCCAGATGCAATTAATCCTTTCTTGCAAATCACACAGTCTTTCATGCATACATATTTTCAGATAGCCATTCCCGATTCACGTGGGGGATTGTTCAGGTTTTTTATTAGATAAAAGGTACGAATAGGAAATGGAGGGAAAAGATTTGGAGGGGAACAAAAAGTTTGAAGTGTTTTCCTTTACTAATGCACTTTGTCCCTCATCGGAAAATGAAAAGAAAATCTTTGTGCTTGTACAGAGAAGTACATATTCTAGCTCTTAAAGAGTTGAGAAGAAGTGGTGCCCCGTGCCATCGCTCGCTCGCTCGCTTGCTTGGCTTCGGATTCGGTCTATTGATTCAGATTCTCCCCTCTCTCTTCTGCATTTCTGCACTGCTTTTCCAAAGCAAAACGTAAGCATAAGTGTGATTTACTGTCGTTTGTTGAGTTTGACGAAATTCTGTAATTTTCATTGCTGGTATTACATAATAGTTGTTCCGTTCTATCCTGGGAGGCATTAATCCAATAACCTTGGGCAACAGTGAGGGGATTAAATTCCTTAAGAAAATAAAGTTTTCTGTTGGGCTCAGAACTTTTATTTATTCTGTTTATATTCTGTTTCTGTTTTTGCTTCTGTTTTGTTTTATTTTTGCAGACATTATTTTCGAATACAGGTTTAGTAGCATGGAGTTCTTGGTTAATACTAATCAACAGGAGCTAGGAATTCTATTAAGGAAATTCAGAAAAATTGCAAGAATATTATACCTAGAAGCTTTCATTATTAAGCAGATTCAATAGTTTATATATAAAATTATGTAAATTTCGGATGAATGGGGTTCGTATTATGGTCAAGATTAAACATTTTAATGGTTTTATAAATCATAAAAAGACTAGAGGGTAAACCATAAAATACTAAGAGCTAAGGGCAACTCCAACCCTCCCCCATTTCTTCAAAATGCAGTTCTTTTTTGCCAAAATGTGGCTCCAATGCTCCCCCCATTTTTGCTTCCAAAATGGGAAATGAATAGTGTTACTCCAAATCTGGAGTGACACTATTCATCTACTCCATTACTATTCATCCTTACTTTATTATTATTTTTATTATTTAACTCTTTTAATTTATCTCTTTATATATACTTAATTATGTTTATGTAATATCTTTATAATATTAATTTTACATCTTAACTTTGGCATATAATTTTGATAAATTAATTTTCGTGCATTTGTTATTTTTATGTAAAATTGTAAGTTAATTTTATGTAAATTAATTTCATTTATGGGAGCATACTAGATATGGAAGTTGAATATTTATGTAATATTTAATCTAAATTTTACCATAATGTAATATGTATTTAATTATCTTGTATTTCAATGATTTCACTTTTATCTGAATTATTCGTTAATATATATAATCTGTAATATTTTCTTACAAAATAATTTTATATTAAATTATATGTGATGAATATGTAAAAAAAAAAAGATAGAATTTCTTTAATAGAAATAAGAAAATAAAATTTAAATAAACGATAATAATATAATATTGAAGAGAGAGAAGAATATAAAATGGAATATTCTTTTTTGGAGTAAAAAATAGAGTAATGGTCAGAATAACTTTAATCCATTTTGGAGTTTACTCTGTTTTGGTGGAGAAAATGGAGGCAATGGTTGGAGATGGCTTAAGTATAATACATGGTACCACATTTCTACACATGTAAAATGCAAACAACTCCAATTTTGTTTTAATACACTTCAGAATTAGTTAAACCTCAATAAAATTCGTGAATTAGTAGGAACGTGATTAAAGCAGTTTATTTTCTTCACCCCTTCATTCTTTTAGTATTTTCTTTCTTTGGAAGGGTTTTTTAAACTTTCAACAAAAAACAAAATTAGTCAGTGATATGGGGTTTAAACTTTTTAAATTACTTTGCAGGTTTTGTCTCATGAAATGGAAGCAAGTAGAAAGTTTGCTAAGTACGTAGCTCTCGCTGTCAAATCCTACATCTGCAAAAGCTCTGATGTTCTCTGTGCTAACAGTAAATATTAATACAAGCTAGAAATTCAATAACATCACCCCCTTTAGATTAACAATCTCTTGGAGTTGTAAATAAAAGGAAATTTCTCATAATTCGAATCCAATTCTAATGAAAACTTTAACTCTTTTTAGTCCAGTACTATTATTCAATAAATTACGAATTTGCTGAAGATCGTAAGTCAGGTAATCACTTGTAATACTGGAATTGAGTATGTAGAATTGATTATGTCCTTTTCTATTTTTTTTTTAACCCTCCTAAATTATTGTGTCTTTTTTACGTCTCTTGAGTTATCTTGTTGTATTTAAAATTACTGTAAGTCTCTATCTAATAGCTGCCTTACATCATATTATTTGGGATATTTACTGTTATTATTCTGGGCGGAGCCACTATTAGTTACTCGGCAGAACTTAGTAATTATGACTCAAAATCTATATTTCTGTTAAAAATTCATTTGATAGTATAAATAATTTATTCATATTCCAATAAGCAAAAAACAAAGTATGGTCCAAAATACATAAACTAAATATTCTAACTCTGCTTCTGCTACTACTTCTCCTTTTTATGATTATGCGTAAAACTTCTCTATATTCTTTGTAATAACCTCTAAAACTCTTCATAAAATTATGTAAAATACGAGAATTATGGCTTAGAGTAAAATTTAAAAGGAGAAAAAGAAGGAAGATCTAAGGGAAGATATGAGGAACAGAAAGAGAGTCCAATCCGAGGAAACAATAAACCGGATTCTGTGACCAAACCCCGTTTTGCTTTTTCCCGAATACGACTCATGACCTCTTTTTTCCTATCTCGTAATCAAGCAATATTTGCCATGTCAGCTAAGTACCATGAACAGTCACACGTGGACACTGTTTCCATGTCATCAAGTGGGTCCCACATTCCACTGCACGTGTCAAGACCAAGTCATCAAACAGATTTGGGGTTCACTAGGAAAACTGGTGAAGTTAACTGGAGTAGTAGAGAATATATATATATATACGAGGTTAAATGAGATGTTGGAGTACATACGTGTGGTGTGTTGATAGGATTTTAATACTAGGTGCCTAAAAAGGCTTAGGGGCTTCCCTTACTATAAACAGTAAAAAGAAAAGGGCAAACAATAAGTTTGGTTAGTCAAAAGATACGGTTTTTAACTTTATAATAAGTTGTGAATGAAAAAAAGTGTCCTTTTGCTCTGATTCTGTCCTGACTTCACTTAGCTATGCATATCCTCACAATCGATTCCTGGATCCTCAATGTCAGAAACGGAGATATTGAGTATTCTAGAAAAGATAGCTTACTGAAATAATTATTTAACTCAAATATATAAAATTTAGACCAAAGTTTGACTTGTAAAAAAATAATATGGAATGAGAGGACATACCATTGTGATTGTGGATGATTGGAGGCCATCGAGAAGGGAAGGACGTTTTAGAAGGTTGAAGTATTTTGGCTAATCTTGATTTGAGAGAATTTTTTCGTAAAAATGGCTGATCTCTCACATCTATCATCAATAAGCTCGACAAGGAAAGGGGCAATAATATGGTGGATGAATTAGAAGGTGATGAAATTACCAGAACTACAACAATAAAAATTCAAGAACCAAATTCATTTGGCAATGTATCTTTATTTGTTTGTTTGGCAAATTCAGAATTTACTAAAAAAAAATAATAGTATGATTGTCCTTGCTGCGATACATATTAGCCAACCATGTCCTTGGTATACACAGTCTCAACTCCAATCAATTCCCCTGGCTAACTAGAAACTCGGTCTTGTTGACAGGGTTTCGCTTTCTCCACATTTTAGCTCGCTTTTGGACATAGATCTGATTGAAATTTGAAAAATAAAAATTGTATGTTGAAAAATAATTTTTGAAAGTTAGTTGTGTTTGGACATGCATTTTATTGGAAGAAAAGTTGAAATTTTGTGAGTAGAAGAAAAAATTTCATCTAAAAACTGCCCTAAACCAGTTTTTGGGAACTTGAAATTTTTTGAAATTTTTTTCTCAAAACATAATCATAATTCATAAACAAACAACGTTTCCAGATTTTTTTCTGAAAGTGCAACTATATCCATGGATGTGAATAGAAAGTTGATTTCTAATCCATAACAAAGTCTTCATTCTTTTTTCTTCTTTTTCAAAATGTAAAGAAAGCAATTAAATAGATGACATTAGTTTACTACAAACATCAAACATATTAGTTTAGCTCAGTAGAAATTAAAAGAATTTCTTCAGTATTCAATTAAATAGAAATAGATAGAGAAGTAACTTCAAAAGCAAATGCAGTTGAATAAAACCTAGGAGTAGTATATATTAATGCAGTGGAAACGGGCTTGGTTTAGAGTTGTGTGGATCAGCAAAATTGGTTCCCATGGACTTAGATTCAAAGACCAGCCTAAACTTCTGAGATTTCGTCAAATATCAGACTACAGAGAGCAACTTGTATTTTCCAATTTCTACACCATTGAGATCCAAAGCAGATGTCTAGTAAACCAAAGTCATCAAATTATAAAACATAGTGAAAAAGCACGAAACAGGGTAGAACCCAGAAAAAAGGATTGTTTAGATAACAGACTATACAACAACAACAACAACCCAGTATAATCCCACTAGTGGAGTCTGGGGAGGGTAGTGTGTACGCATACCTTACCCCTACCCTGGGGTAGAGAGGCTGTTTCCAATAAACCCTCGGCATCAGAGCAACCCATGGTTGGAAGTAGATCACAGACTATGATATGAAGATTGTTATGCGGTGAATAATAATGTAAGATTGTTATACGATCCATAATCCTTCAGCAATCATGAAAGAGCCAAAATTAGAAGAGAAAGTGCTATTGCATTTCTTCAAAATAATAGCTATAGCTATGATCAACTTATTTATACAAGTCATTTGAAAATCAAAAAATCAAAGATGTAACAACAACAATTATGCCTCAGTCATATAGTCATCTGAAACTTTAAGATGTAACAACAACAATAGCTATGCCTCAGTACCAAACAAGTTAGGGTTGACTATATGAATCCTTACTAACCAGGACCATGTTTCTAAATGGACAAAAATATAAGATTTCACATAACTCTACCGTCACTATCATAAATTAACTAATGAGGATAGTGTGCATTGCACCAGAAAGAAGAGGCTGGCATGAGACCAAGATGTTCAGGGGTAAAACCATATTTTCCGGCCCCTTACCTCTTGCAGCTCTGTAAGGTATTTTGATTGGAAACACTCTGCTAAGTTGAAGGCACAATTACATTATCCACAACTTGAAGAGTATGAACCTGCATAGAAAGCAAGTATAAGTTTTATGACGATCCCAAATTTATAATTCACATTAGCACAAAGGTAACAATTTTAAGTAATGTCTTGAACAAAATTATGGTACTTACATGTCTTGTGTACGGTGTAGATGTATAATACATGACGATTTTCAGCAGAACTTGTTTAAGTTCTTGGAAATGCCACATCAAGGATGTTTAGTCGTATGTACGATTTATTGATTAGCAGCATATGCGAAAGGCTCACGTAAAGAGCAACAATGGGATTATTGACTTGGTCCTGCGGCCCACTTCTTCCGACTTGTAGGGCCTGAATTATCAGAATCATGCCATACCAACTCCATCTGGCAAAGAATGAAGCAAAACTCAGCCATATTAATCCCTGACACTTGTACACATAATATAAGCAAAAAGTACGAATTATGCTGTTGGAAGAGGAAAACAATTAGCAAGAATTCATTTTCACTCGGCTAAGGGAGAATATTACAGAATATGTCAAGAGCTTTTCATCATGACATGCTAAACAAAGCTATGTGTAGTACCGGAAAGCCTTGAAAAGACGAACTTAAGTTAAAAGACTAATAAGCTATCAGCAAATAAGTTCAATGCAAATTACAGGAAAAGAAGCAAATTATGCAGTTTAGTGGCTAAAATGAGCTGGAATAAGGAAGTAAAGTAGCATAAACCTACATCTCCAACGACGACGGTGTCACCTTCTTTTACGCCAAGCTTGAGCAGAGATTTATTCACACCACATGCCTCTAGAACATGTTGAAATCTTCTGTCTGAGTCCATATATCTGCCACAAAGAATAAGATTCATTTTTAATGGAAGTCAATTTAATTTTGATAAGGATCAAATATATCCAACAAAACTTGAGTTAAAGCAGGTTCCTTGAAGCAAGCGGGATAGAGGAATCCCTATAGTCCACCAATTTAAAATCTCTGTACACCTAAATTTAGGATGATATGTGAGACCACTAGAAAAAGTTCAACTCAAGTTGATAATGTTGACTAGTCTCAGCTATGATACAAGAAAATACATAGCCAACATGCTACAACCAAAAGATGTTCCATAGGGATGCTAATCCAAAAGGAAATAGGGGAAAGGTGCTTGATGAAAGGCAGTGACGAGAAGGTAAAAGAAGACAGGAATCAGAGAACAGCAAGAACCATACCTCCAGTTTGTCATTTGGACGAAACGTTGCAGGCCTGATCCTTGAACATACCAAGTTTTGGAAGAACTATCATGGGTGATCTCGAACTCGCTTATGGGAGCAGCTCGCTGCTTTTTCACCATGTCAGCAACATAGTTCAAATTTACGGGGTCCATTCTCACTGTACAAGATATTAAAAACATTAGCATTATTCTCCCCTCCCCCCACCCCCCAAAATCTTTTTTTAAATTTGACATCCATTTAACAATAATAAAAGAAACTCAGTGCTGAAAATACACAGTAGAAAATCCTTTTTTTAAATGTGGTATCCTGACCAGTTTTGCGCGTACCTCGACTATTCCACCAGGAACCGTCAAATTCACCCTCTCATTTTCTTTATTCTGATAAACACTCTTGTTTTATTTCCTCTAAATAAAAATTCTATTACGAGTTTACCCTCTTTTTTTTTTTT
>AWOL01S0205508.1:0-10826 GCA_000715115.1 Nicotiana otophora
ATGCCATACCGTTTCTATTAATTTTATGGTGAGATTGAGAGTAAAAGCACGAAGGGTGATGTCATGTATTTTTCCTTATTGTATTCACTATTCCTGTTGATTCATGCTATATTGACTGCTCTAGTCATTCTGTTGTAGTTCTTTATCTTGTATTCCCCACTGTATGTTCCCTTCCCATTATATTTGTGTTATTTCTTTATTTACTATTGTTGCCACTAGCATGATTATACTGTTTAGGTTATATGTGGGTGTCTTGTCCTAGCCTCGTCACTACTTCGCTGAGATTAGGCTCGACATTTTCCAATACATGGGGTCGGTTGTACTGATGCTGCACTCTGCACTTTCTGTGCAGACTTTGATACCAGTTCGGGTTGATCGAAAATTTGCTATTGGTCCACTGTCCAGAGACTCAAGGTAGATCTGTCAGCGTTCACAGACCTTGAAGTCCCCGCCTAACTTTTCTGTTCTACCGTTTCTTTCATTCAGACGGTTGTATTTCTTTTAGACTATTACTTGTAGTAAATTCTAGAATGCTCGTAAATTGTGACTCCAGATCCGGATGGTAGTAATTAATACAGTTTTATGATATTCCGTACTTATTATATTTCATCTTAGTTAATTATTGTTAATTACTGAATGGAAATAAGGAATTAGTTTAATGATTCTCTAACGTTGGCTTGTCTAGCAAGTGAAATGTTAGGCGCCATCACGGTCCCGTCGGTGAAAAATTTTGGGTCGTGATAGAGAAAGAGGGTACCTAACATTCTAATCATCCAATCTTGCACCAATCTTCAAGAATCAAGGAAGCCAATCACAAGATCTTCATCTAAGAGATAAGATTCAAACCCCTAGTTTATGATTGAGAGTATGATTCTTGGTGTAAGAGTATTATGCATATATGCTTGTACTAATAAGGTTTGTGGGAAGATTGTTGAGCTCAAATAAGTAAGGATTGGGTTGTGGAGTGAAGAAAATCTTGTAGAAGAACCTTGTAACCAAATTTGCACTTACCTAGTATTTGATAAAATGCTCAAATAAGCTGAAACTATGCATATCTTCTTAATTATTGTTCACTTTTGTTATGTTTCTAAATAGATTAAAGTTGCTAGGATTTCTAAAACATTGTAGTAATGTAAGAAAAGCTCAAGAAAGATTGGAGCCGTCCTGAGATCAATTCACGTGAGAATGCTATTTTAGAATATCGGCCTAACTCCGTTAAGGTAAGTATCTTGTCTAACTTTTTTTTTTTGGGGGGGGGGGGGGGGGGGGGAATCCACCCCTTAGGATTTGATATAATTATATCATTCGTGTTATGTGAAGGTCACGTACGCGAGGTGACGAGTGGGTACACGACCTATATGTGGTATTTGACCGGTTAGGACCGTTAGACTCATTTATACAATTATTTGTAAATATCATGTTATGATTATATCTTTTGTTGTTATAATCGTTTGTACGTGCTTTACTTGAAATTGTTAGTACATGTTCTATCCTTGTTGTCAAGTTCATCCTTATATGCTAATTGTTAATCGTAGTCACTTGTTGAATTACTGTTTTGTGCTACATGCCTTAATTGTTAATTGATGCTCATAAATTATGCCTTGATTGTGGTTTTTATTACCTTGCTATTCGACTTCGTGAGCTATCGTGTAGCCTTTTCATTAAGTGTGACTTCTTTGTGTAGACTCGTTCTTCCTTTTGATTTTGTGGTACACCATAGTTGGTTGTAAATTGGTTATTTAATTTGTGTTGTTGGAGGAGCGGGTTGCATGCCGCAACGGAATTAAATGAAAATGAATATATTGGAGGATCGGGTTGCACGCCGCAATGGAATTAAATAAAAATGAATATATTGGAGGATCAGGTTGCACGCCGCAACGGAATTAAATGAAATGAATATATTGGAGGATCGGGTTGCACGCCACAACGAAATTAAATGAAAATGAATATATTAGAGGATCGGGTTGCACGCCGTAATGGAATTTAATATGAATATATTGGAGGATCGGGTTGCACACCGCAACGGATATGCAAATATGAAATTATTGTGCTATTAAGGTTAATTCCGATTATGATTCTCATGATGAATCCCATGTTAGGACGGTTATTGTGGTTTCTTAAATCACTTCATTGTATTTTGAATATAATTAATTAACCGTCAATATATTCAAAATGGAACAATATGTACTTCTTAGGTGATTCATGCATCATATCTGATATGATAAGTTGCTGAAAACTTAGTAGATTTAAATGAAAGAATTTTCAAGTTGTTCTACTTGTGTGTCTTTTAAAAGAATAAGACTCATATCTTATTCGGAGATTTACTAATTTGAATGGTGATTATATTTTTACTCAAATTGATATCTAATTTACTCATTATCTTATTGTCAAGTAATTTACACGAAAATTGTTATTTCATATTGCTTTAATAAATTCCATATTTATCTCGTTAAGATTTGATTGAATGTCTTATTTGTATAAATACAATATTTTGTCGGATATCATATATTTTTAAACTAAGTTCAATTGATATTCTATTTGTACAACCTATCCACTATTTTACCTTATTTAAATCCTAAATTGGCGTAATAACTCATTAGACACTTTACCATATTCAAATTAGAATTGTATTTAATTGTGTTTAAATTATTCATCATTTCATGGTAAGAACGAGAGTAAGAGCACAATGGGTGATGTCGTGCCGTGTTTATATTATAGTTGTACTCTGACTGTGTTGTTGCTTAATTGCTTGATTGTTTGCTCGATGCCATCCGTGTTATCATTGTTTTCATTATTGAATTGAATTGAAAATTCTTCTATTATTGGCCTTATATTGATATACTTTCCTTGTTAGCTTTGGGTAACATATTGTACAGGTTTATATGTTTGATAGGTGTCTTGACCTGGCCTCGTCACTACTCTACCGAGGTTAGACTTGATACTTACTGGGTACCGCTGCGGTGTACTCATGCTACACTTCTGCACATCTTTTTGTGCAGATCCAAGTACCTTAGTGTTGTTGATAATCTTACTAATTGATCGGACATTGTTGTGGAGACTTAAGGTATACCTGCTGTCACGTTCGCAGGCCTCAGAGTCACCTTATGATATTTTTCTGCATTGTTGATTCTATTATGGAACAATTGCATTTAGAGATTTTCTAGTAAACTCTGTAGAGCTTGTGACTTGTACTACCGGTTTTGGGATTGTAAAACAAATTTCAATTTCATATTTATTTCAGATATTTGGTTGATTTATTATCATTTCAACTGATTTTTTTATAAAATGGCTAATATTATTCTAATATTGGCTTGCCTATCAAGTAAAATGTTAGGCGCCATCATGGTCCCGAAGGTGGAAATTTCGGGTCCTGAAACTTTCCCTTTCGAATTAGTCTCCAAACCAATCAAACCTATTAAATTATTGGTCAACAATTAAATTGAAGCATTAGAAACTATTCATAATTCGAAAGAGACTTAATTTAAGTCATTTTCGGAAAAGTCAACCAAAAGTCAATATGGGTCCACTTTTCGGAATCCGATGAAAAATCATGGAATTCGGACATCCGTTCCGATACGAGTTCGATCATACTAAAATTATCGAATTCTGACATCAGATTGTCTTTCAAATCCTAAATTTTTATTTTTGGGAAGTTTTACAAAACATTCAATTTCTTCCATCTAAATCTGAAATAAATGATGAATATAAACATGGATTTATGAAATATTATCACTTTCGGATATAGAACACTTACCCAAGTCGAAATCGTGAAAACCCCCCTTTGGAATCGCCCAAATCCGAGACTCAAAACTAAAAATGAGCAAAAATAGCTAACACCCGATTTTATGTATTATGTCCAGCATTTTTCGCATCTGCGAGCTCACATTTGCTAGACAAAGCTCGCTTTTGCAGAACAGGGCAGCCAAGCAGAGGACCGCATCTGCGGACCTTCACGCCGCAGAAGCAACTGTGCAGAAGCGCGAAGGAAGCCGCAGAAGCGAGAAAGATCGCATCTGCGATCATGGTACCGCAGAAGCGGGCATCGCACCTACGTCCCAACCTTCGTAGAAGCAAAGCTTCTCTCCTGGCCTCAACGTCGCAGAAGCGATCACGCACCTGCGACCAAAATTGCGCAAGTGCGACACACTAGAACCAGACCTCTGTTCTTGAACAAAAATGGTCTGAAACTCGTCCGAAACTCACCCGAGCCCCTCGGGACCTCGTCCGAATATTCCAACAAGTATCGTAATATAATACATACTTACTCGGGGTCTCAAATCATGTCAAATAACATCTAAATTACAAATCACAACTCGATTCAGACTTATAAGTTTATGAAATTTTAAATTTTATAACTCGCGCCGCAACGTGCCAGAATAATCCGGAATCACCTAAAATTTTGCAGGTAAGTCCCAAATGACATAACCGAGCTATTACAACTTTTGAAATCTCAATCCAAATCTGATATTAATAAAAGTCAATTTGTGGTCAAACTTTGAAATCTTTAAGCTTTCAAATTTCTATTTCTCAATAATTGGCGATAACTCACGCTAGGGACCTCCAAATTAAATTTCGGACATACGCCCAAGTCCCAAAGACGATATGGACCTACGGAACTGTCAGAATACTAATTCGAATCCGTTTTCTCAAAATATTGATCGAAGCCAATTTAAATGAGTTTCAAAGCACTATTTCACATTTTTATCAATTTTTCACACAAAAGTTTTCCGAAAAAATATACGGATTGCGCATGCAAGTCGAGGAGTGATGAATGGTTCTATTCGAGATCTCGGAGCACAGAATTAAATGTTTAAAATTAAAGATGACATATTGGGTCATCACATCAGCATACAAATTAAAACCAAAATTCGTACAAATTTAATGCAAAATTGAATATCTATAATAACATACATAGTAAAAATAAATTTCATACAACTAATTATATATTATATAGCTTATTTATAATTTATCTATAACTTTCATACATTATTTCTACATAGTTAAATAAAACTACAATATCATACAACTTAAATACAATTTTTATACAATATGTCTTTTGTATATTTTTTGTATCTGATTTGTATATATTTTGTTTGTGGTGTGTGCTTCCTCCTCTCTAAAATTCCAATCAAAACTTACTTTCTTAATACAATTTTGATACATATCAACATCTTTATGTAAAAAGACAGTATTGATAACTTAAATATAAATTTTATACAACGATTCATACATTATACAACTATTGTTCAACTTTCATACAACATTCAAATAAAAAAAATATAATTATAAAAGAATACAATTTACATACAATTATAACACAACTTTACTATAATTTCGTAAGTATATTGTATGTCATGTGTTTTTCTTCTTCGAGTTTTAATCTGAAATTCAGCCAAAATAAAGTCTAATCTTCACCAAAACACCCTCAAAATTGAGATATAAACTCCAAACAATATTCTCAATTGTTTGCAATAACCCCCAATCCAAAAAAATAATATTTTTGAAAATTCAAATTCAATTTCAAAACTTCAAAGCTTTTTAATGACTGTCAATGGTAGAGAGTCAAACACCTTCAAAATTTATAATCCTACAGAGCATTAGGAGAGATTAAAGTCTCCGCATATGCGATAGCCCAACTAAAGCGAAGTAAAACTTTGGGCTTTATAATTTTAACTTCCTTGAGCATTTGTCTTTTCAAATTATAAACTCATATTCCTTACGAGTATTCAGGCTTTGCAAGAGATAGACATATGACCAACTAAAGCGAACATGCTTTGCAAGAGAGATTGAGAGAGACAGAGAGATAATGAGCAAGTATAAAGGTATAAGTAAATTCCTTATTTAATTTATAATATAAATAGACAATCATTTAAAATTTATTTATATATAATTAATAAATTATATATGATCATGTAATTAAATTGAATCTCCAGACATAAGTTTTAAATAGGGGATAGGAAGTAAAAATTCCTTTTAAAAATATAATAATAAATCGTGGTTACTTTTTGGTGCTTATCGTGCGGCACAAACCCCCATTCTCCTATTAGGGCAGGCAAAGAAGACAGCTTACTACGGACCTTCGTAGGTTAAGACACAAGAAGAAAAGTTGTATTTTTTCTTCAAAAAAACAGAACAAAGGACTCCAAATGACCAGCAGAAAGCTTGTGCGGGACTTGTTTATCTCTAAACAATCTATTTTTCGCCGAATATTAGCACCACAACAGGTTCTTGTTTTTTTTTGGGGGGGAGGGGGGGACTGTTTGCTTTCTTGATTGTGAAGCTATTGAATTTGTGTTTAATCGGTTTAGTTTGTTCTTTTAGAAAAGTGTGTTTTTTTTATTTTTAAATTTTTGTGTTTTTACAGGTGGTTTATGGTAGAGTTGCAACAAATTTGAGGTTGATTGGAGCAGATAGGCATTATCTGGGCATTCGTAATTTTGGTGTATTCAATGAGTTCTCCAAGAAGGTCAAAGGCGAAGTTGACAGGTATTTGCTATTTGCTATCTGGTATGCTTTTTGTTTCAGTGCTGTAGCTTTTTACGTAGTTATCTGTTTTCAAAGTTGAAAGATTGTAGCGTTACCATTTTTTCTTGGATAATGGTATTAAAGAAGAAGAACAACAACAACAACCCAGTAGAATCCCATTAATGGGGTCTGGGGAGTGTAGTGTATACGCAGACCTTACCCCTACCCCGAAGTAGCCCGAAGTAGTAGAGAGGTATTAAAGAAGAAAAAAAAGGGATTTTGTGCAGGCTGGGAAATTTTAATACTGAGAATTAAAAGCTCCTTTTTTTTAAAGGACAGTGGAGTCCGGGTTAGCTATGGTCGACTAATTCTACCGTGTACCTGTTACCTCCCATTATGGTAGGTATCGGGTAACTCTGCTTTAGGCAGATNTTTGCTATGCTCGTGCCACTTTATTCATATGGAACACTTTGATGGCAAATTTTTCCTCTAAATTTGTTAATGAGTAGTAGTTGATTCTCCTGAGCATATTTGGTGCACTGTTTTAAACTTTTGCTGCACTAAACTCTTGAGAAGATCTGTCGAAATGCAGTATGAGTAACCTGATTCTGAGCATTTCTTTTTTCTTTTCTTTATTTCCCTTTTTTGGGGTGGGTGGTATGGGACTATGCGGACATGTTGGTATCTTTTGAAGTGAGAAGGTAGAGAATGCAATTATTTCTCAATGTTATGACTAGTAAAAGTTTAACTTTTTGTGTCGCCTTTTCTATCTATTTGCTCTAATGCTTTATTGGGGGTGCCATTGGGCTTATTCCTCAATGCTTATGGCTGCAGAAATCAAGACTTCCAACAGTCGGTCAAGGTACTGAAGGAGAAAGCAGAGGAGTTGAAAGGGGTGAAGGAAGATCTTAAAACAAGGTGTCTTTTAGATTTTCTGTAAATATAATTTTATAGTAGTTTTAGCCTTTTCCCTAAGGGGCTGAGACATACTGTTGTATGTCAAGGCTGGCAGAACTTCCAATGGGGACCCTGAAATGGTGAACTGGCGAATGCAGAACGAAGCAGACAACTGAGCAGCTTTACAAGCATGTGGATGGTGTTTGGACGGAGGCTGAAGCTACGGCAAAAAAGGTAATAGTGCAACCTCCATCAGTCGCTCTGGTGCTGGTCTAATATTTGATTGCTGAATCATGAATGAGATTATCCAAAATGAATGCTGCCAAGCATGTGTTTTTCTTCAAGACTGTTTTAGCAGCTGTTCATGGCTGTGCAAAGCGTCTTCTAGGTATTTGGATGGTATCCCAAGTTAACTCTTGTTAATCTGCTGCCCTTAACTCTTGTTAATCTGCTGCCCTTTTTTCTGATAAAATAATATTTTTTTTGTTTTGGGGGATCCAGTGAATGCAATAAGTAAAAAAGCACCTCCGTCTCCCTTTAAAAATGAAGGGAGCTAATGAAGTCCAGTCATTACATCTTTTACAAACTTTAAATTGCACCAACAAGTTAGATTAACTAGTCATTTAGCTTTCAATGTATATATGGAGTGTAAACACTTTGAGAACATCCTTGATTTCTTTCTCCTCCATTTTGTCCATATAATACATGCTAGTACAGTCCCCATATCTTGTGATTGAACCTCCCTTTTTTTCTCCCTGTCAGCAGCTATAGACTGCTTTTAGAGATTTGTGCATGGCCTCTCTGTTACAAATAATTTGAAAAACATGCCCCACAACGCCTTTGCAGCCTTCCAGGGAATAAATAGGTGATTCACAATTCCCGCTTCTGTTTTTACACATGTATCATCTCTTACGCATGCTGGATCCTCTTGTATATTGGGGTTTTTTCCTTTTATTTAGTAAAAAACAAGTTGAAAAGTATGTCCCACAACTCCTTCACAGCCTTCTACTGAATAAATAGGTGAGTAGTGACTCACAATTCCAACGTCTGTTTCACAAATGTATCATCTCTTACACATGCTGGATCCTTTTGTACATGGGTTTTTCCCTTTTATTTAGCAATATTATTATTTGCAATAAAGTCTTCTACATAGGTTATCCTGTGTCAAGCACCAGGCACTGCTATGCAGCAAAACATGAGACTTGTATATTAGGTTATCCTGTGAAGCTTTTTCCTGTCACTATTCCATCTAATTGTATCTTCCTCTTGTGTGGTAGCTGAGTTCTTTTCCAAGAACTCTAACGAAGATATTGATCTTTCAATCTCCGAATCATGAAAGTTCCTTCAAAACTATTAAGTTCTAGTCACTGTCTTTTGAGTTCATGTAATTTATCTTGTAGGTTTTTTCCAATGTGGAGGAAAAAATTTCTGCTACTAAAGAAGAGGTTGGTAAATTTTTACCTAGCTCTTCTTAGCACATTTCCCAATTATGGTCCTCTTTAAAGAGATGATAGTTAACCCTGTTTTGTATTTAGGTCAAAGAAAGTTTTGGGATGGGGAAGCAAGAAGCTCCAGGATCAAGTGGTCATTCACATACTTCTAGTTCAAATACCCATGAGAGTAGTGAGTCTGCATCAGCAAAAACTCAACAGGAACAGCAGCAATCTGGTTCCAGTGATAGTGCAGAATCAGTTTATAGCAAGGTTAAGTCTGCTGCTTCATCCTTATCATCAAAAGTGTCACCAGCCTTCCAGAAAATTAAAGAAGCAAAGCCTATTGACTTAGCCAAGAAGGGATATGGCATCATATTGGATGAGTTGAAAGGTACTCCAGGTAAGAGAAAGCGCCTCGAATATTCTGCTCCCACACAGGAAACTTCAGCAAACTTTGAGAGAAGCACAAGGACTGATGTTGCTGTCTTACCGTCAAAGCAATCGAAATGGAATAAGAAATGGGAGGCATTCAAGGATAAAGTAATTTTCTTACTTATTAGTCCCTGTTGAAATGCAGGTGAACTTGTCTTTTACCTTTTGTAATCCTTAGTTTTCCATGAGTTTTTATTATTCTCAGATGCAAGGTCACCCTCTTTTTAAACGCTTCACTGGCATGAGTGAACCTGTTGTAACAAGAAGCCAAGAGGTACTTTCGGATTCTCAGTAGAATTTTATCTTTTCTGCTGGTAATAATTTTCATTTAGTTTTTTCCCTCTGTTATATTTTATCCAATGAGGATATACATGGCTTGATATGGAATGTGTTTATAGGTGAATATTCTTTAGCATAAAACGTTTAGCTAAGAGCAGTAGTATCTGGATTTAATTTAATATGAAGTTATCTTAAATTATTTATGTACCGAATGACAGATTGCAGAAGATATTCGTGAGAGATGGGAAACAAGTGATCATCCCGTTGTTCACAAAATCCAAGAGTATGGCTACACATTCCAATTTTAATGCTGTGTTCTGGGTAGAGTTCAGTTTAAGATCAGCTTATAATTTCCATGTTAATGTTACAGTTTAAATGAAACTGTGAGGGGAGAATCACCAGCTGCAATGTCATTTAAAGAGATTCGCCGCAGAGATCCGTATGATTACAGCCTTCCTTTGCTTGATTTTCCATTATCATCTTTGGCTTGTTTAAGAAATTTGAAATATGTTTTGTGAAGGTCGTTCTCTTTACCTGAATTTGTTACTGAGGTTCAAGAAGTGATTCGACCAGTTCTTGAAGCTTTCTTCAAAGTAAGTATGCACAAGTTCGTTAAAGCTTATAGACACATCTACACTATATTTTGTGTGGGTGAAAATGGGAGAGGCAGAAGGAAGGGTATGGGTTAGTCATTGGTTTGGTCCACAACTAAGAGTGAGTGGTGCAACCTCTCCACATCTAGCTTTAAACCCCTTCGAAGTTGGACAGAGAGGAGAAAGTATGTCTTGACTATATAACCTATGGGTGTTAGGGAGCCAGGCCGGGCTAGAGGAATATGAGACCGGCCAGTCTCGGTACCAGTTTTAAATTACCGGTCTTACCTGTGGAAAAGTGAACCGGAACGGTACCGGGCCTAATGGGTCGGGCCGGTCTTCTTCTTCTTCTTCTTCTTCTTATTATTATTATTATTATTATTATTATTATTATTATTATNCGTGGAAAAGTGAACCGGAACGGTACCGGGCCTAATGGGTCGGGCCGGTCTTCTTCTTATTATTATTATTATTATTGTTATTATTATTATTATTATTTTTGTTGTATTTTGTATAACAATCGTAATTTATATTAAGATAAAGTAAAAATGTAAAGCACCAAAAACTAACTTATAAAAAGAATGTTTGAATAAAAACTTCAAAGGCTTTAAAGACTTATATTTGAATATTTGATTAAGAATTTAAGATAATACAATGAACATGTAAAAAAATTAACTTATAATGTTCTTTTTTTAATTTAAATTTGCAAATTAAAGTTTACATTTTA